>CATQJA010001238.1:0-35460 GCA_958295435.1 Mesorhabditis spiculigera | reverse complement strand
TCTTCGATAAATCACAGGCAAACTAGCAAAGATTCTTAAGGAAATTCATGAATGAAAATTATGTGAAAAATTGATGGCCGTTTATAGTCGATAGTTTTAAACCTACGTATCGGTATAGGGAGCAAGCGAGCAAAGATCATTGAGGAATTTTTGAAACTTGATATATTAACTTTTTTTCTAGGTCGTGGTGGTCGAAGCGGAGGTCGTGGCGGCGCTGGCGGAAGCGGACGCGGCTCCTTTTATCAAACTTTTGGTAGGCGAAATTTGCATAATTTTTTAAACGAATTGAATTTCAGCAAATTCCTAATTCTTAAACCTAGAAATGTAGAAAGCACGACAACACGAATATAATGAACATTCTAATTTTATCAAAATCATTTAGACGGTTTTGTCGAAGATTTTTCGGCTAATTCCATTCGTTTTATGCAAATTTTCAGAGCGAAGGAGAGGAGATCGTGATGGAGGAGTGTCGCGGAATCCAAGGCGCACCGATCATCGCGCCGAATCGGAAACGACGACCACAGATAACTCGCATTCAAGCACTAATGGGTTGGTTTTTCACTTTTGTTTTTCACACTCATTTTAAAGGGAGACTGTCGTAAACAATACCGAATTTTTGAGCTAATTTTTAAACGATTAAAATGCTTCCCAGCACCGCGTGGAATTTAAATTAACCAGTCTCTTGCTCCCTGCTCAATTTAACCCCACAAAATTTGCGTAGTTTCCACAAAATTGCGAAAAAACAGAATTAACCCAAAAATTAGTCATTTTGCTTTGAATTTAAAAATTGCTGAGAATTTGACTTCACAAAAAATAAAAAAATCGTCTTTTTAAATTCCTTTAACTCATTTTTTTTTCGAATTTTGGCTGTCGGTATTTGGGTTGTCGGGATTTTTGCCTTTTCCCTTCTTCGATTAAAATTTTAAGCTAATTCTGGGCGGTCTTAAGGCGCAAAAGCTGATTTTCGCATTAATAATTTAATTACTAATTCATTACTTTCGAAAGAAATTGGTGTAATAAACTTAAAAAATTTGCAATAAAACAAAAAAATTTGATTAATAAAAAATTTTTTGACTTAATTTAAACCCCGGGATTAATTTTAATTAAACTTCACCCCTGCTATTATCACCTGGCGGTTCAGTTTTTCGTGGAAGCCACATCAACAACAACATCAACAACATCACCATTCCACCCAACACCACCCACCGTCATTTGGTGTATCGGGTAGCGGAGGCGGAAGCGGGAAGGGAGCGGTGATGGGTACCGTAATCCCACCCACACCCACCACTCCGATCGTCACTGCTCCATTTATACCAAAGGGGAAGAAGATGGCGAACACGGTAGAAGATGGTGGAAGGAAGGAGGGGGATACGGTGGCTACAGCACCACTACAACCACAACAACAACAACAACGCCAGAATATGCAGGTTTGGTGCTAGATATTGTGGCGAGAGAGAGTGAGAGAGATGGGAGAGAGAAAGAGAAAGAGAGAGAGAGAGCAAGCGAACAAGAGAAAAAGAGAGAGAGCGCGCGAGAGAGAGCAAACGAGAGAAAGAGAGGGAGAGCTAACGAACGAGACAAGGAGAGAGAGAGCGAGCGAACAAGAGAAAGAGAGAGAGAGCGCCCGAGAGAAAGAGAGAGAGAGAGAGAGAGAGAGCGAGAGAGCGAGCGAACAAGAGAAAGAGAAAGAGAGCGCGAGCGAGAGAGAGCAAACGAGAGAAAGAGAGAGGCAGAGAGAGAGAGAGCTAACGAACGAGACAAAGAGAGAGAGAGAGAGAGATAGAGGAGAAAGAGAGACGCAGAGAGATATTGTGTATCTGTTGTAGTTTTTGGCAATCATAAACGCGAAATCTGGCTTTTAAAGGGATAGGAAAGCTAGCCTCTACGCTATTCCACCTAGCCATAATTTTAAAGGAACATGGAAGCAAGCAAAAATTGACAGTAAGCCGCAATAACTCTTTAGATTCGGCTTTAAAACCTAAATTCACTCCATGACCCTTTAAAGGCCACGATTCGCGTGTTAAGCCTGCCGAAAATTTGCATAATTCCCCCGCTTTGCATGCCCGAAAAATTAATGGTAATAATAATAACATAAATACCTTGTGTGCTGTGGCGTGCTGTGAAAATATATACTATCGTTTTAAGAATTTCATGTAATTAAAAAAATTTATGCAAATTTGTAAGAATTACTAGCCTGATAATTTAAAATTCAATACATCGTATCTAAATCTTGAAAATAGTTATTGTATCGTGACTTACTGTAGATATTGTAGTTTGTAGTTTGTAGTCTGTATTTTAATCTGGTAATTGGGTAAATATGTAAAATTTACAGGAGCACCACTCAGAAGAGGAGGGCTGGCGGACGGCGAGTGGAAGGAGGGGGGAGGATCGTCGTCGCAACGCGAATACAGCAGCCAATAACAACGGAACTACCTCATTTGCATACTTCACAGCGGCAGAGAGAACTGGCGGAGGAGGGAGGAGAGGCATGAGAAATAGAGCAGCAGCTGCAGGAGGAGGAGGAGCAGAGGGAGCAGGAAGCGAGAAGACACGCACTAATAGGTAAGCGAGAGGGGGATAGGGGTGTTAAAGGGAGCGTGACAGCAAAAGGGAGCGAGCAAGGGCGAAAATCCCGAAAGTCTGAATACAGAGCCATAATGCCGACAGCCGAAATCCCAAAAGCGATAATATCGACAAGGAAAATGCCGACAGCCGTAATGCCGACAGCCAAAATACCCTCGGCGAGGATCCAGACATGCAAATTAGCTATTAAAAAACGAGGGGCATTAAAACTAGCATCGAAAATTTGTCGGGATTATGGGCTGTCGGGATTTTGAGCTGTCGGTATTTTGGTCTGACGGTATTTCGTCTGTCGGGATTGTGATCTGTCAGGCGTTTAGCTGATGATCTTTTGGTGTCGGTATTTTTATCTGTCGGATTTTGGTTCGTCGGGATTTTTTTTTGGCGTCATTAATAGACCATCCCGGGATCTTTAAACCGACACCACCCATTAATGCGCCAACCCTCTTCTTTCAGTGAATCGGCCACTTCGGCCATGTCCGGCCCCTCATCCTCTTGCCCATCTACCGTCTACTCATTCGAAGAGCAGTCATTCCCCGTCCTCGTCGAGCAGTCCGCACCTCAACCGCCTAAACCCGAGCCCAAGCCCACCTTCAGGTAAATTTACATCATTTTAGTGATTTTTTTCATCTTCAATATATCGTAAAAATAGTTAAAAAAATCAATAAAAACAATTTTGTATATTTTTGTTGTGGTGTAGTGGTTAGTGATGTAGTTGCCCGCTTGCACGACCCGGGTTCGATCCCCACCGGGGTCAAACTTTTTGCTTTTGGAGGGAAAACTTTTAAAATAGATTTTTTTAAAAGTGGTGTTGAAGTAAAAAATCTCTAGAATAGCATTTCTGAAAATGCAAAAATCAGCTTTTTTGGCAGAAGTTTTAGAATTTTGCTTCCAATTCCTTTAAAATTGCCCATTTTGAGTATGTTTTGGAAGGTTTGGAAGGTCTGTTTTCTATATTTCCTCAAAGATTTCCGCTAGCTAGCTTAAAAATGCAAAAAAAATTTGCATATTTGCCATTTTAAAGGAACCGGGAAGCCGGGTTTCTACGTTTCCCCAATAATTTCTGCTAGTTTAGTACAAAAATTAAAAAATTTGCATATTATTTTTCATATTTATTGCCTTCAGGCGCTTCTAAATAATTGTCTGAATTCCCTAAGAATTCCTGCTCGCCTGCCCCGATTAATCAGGAAATTTGCATCTTTTTCAGGCCGTTCGCCACGAGGGCCCCGAAAAATGCGTGGCTGCCCAAAAGTGTTAGTGGTGTTGAAAGCTGAATTTACGGGTTTTCTGTTTTTCAAATTTTTCGGGACTTTTCTGCCCTTCTCACTCACCAGCCCTAATTACCAGAAATATATTTTGCATAATTTCAGCAATTTTAATTTTACCGTGATTTTTGCAGCTTCATCGCGTCGGGGAGACGGCGGGAGAAGCCGGCGGAGAAGAAGAGCTACGCGCAAATGCTGAAGGCACCTAATCATCATAATTCGGCGTAGTTCTGCCGGATTTTGGGCTTTTAAAGGGACCGTGTCAGCACGGAATCAACTGTTAACAAAGATTTCAAACGAAAAATCGATAAAAATCAACAAAAAAGATTTTGCAAAAGTTGGTCATGGCCTAGTGGTTAGTGATGTGGTCTCCCATCCACGCGACCCGGGTTCGACTCCCGCCGGGGCCAAAATTTTGCTTTTTGGCGAATGGATAGGAAAATACTTTTTCTTTTCGAGGAAAGTTAAAGGCAACGTTGTAATTCAATAAGAAATTCTAGAAAAAAATTTTTAAATTCCAAATCCTTGGTGGCACCGTCCCTTTAAAATCCAGCTCGGTTGAATAAAGCGCATTCTTGGGAGCTTCCAATTTGGGTGATTCCCCAAAGAACCTTTGCTCGCCTACCCCATTCAAATGTGTCACGATCGCTTTAAATTCCCCGGCTCCATTTCCCAGCCACACATTAATGTCTATACCTTGTGTATTTCATAATTTTTGTGCATAGTCTGTCATTACAGTAGTCCTTTCTAGCCCTGGTTTAGCGATTTTCACTTTTTCCACAAAATCTATTGCCTTCGCCCCGATTGTTGTGACCAATTTTCGGGTTTAAAGGGACTTGGAAGGCAGCATTTTAAAATAAGCCTAAGCAAAAGCTAAAGCCAAGCCTCAGCCTAAGCCTAAGTCTAAGCCAAGCCTAAGCCCAGGCCTAAACCAAATTTTGCCTTCCCAACCCCTGCAAACCCACCTGCTTTTCCCCGATAGGCGCTTATTTACTCCAAGCCGTCTTCTGTGTTCTACCGTACTCCCCCGTATCCTACCGTACTCCATTCAGGTCCAACCCCGGTCATCCCCCCCATATTATATCTTGCCAAAACGCGCCCCGGAGCCACGCAGGGTTACGGTAGATGGGTCAGGTTTTAGGAAAATACGCGAAAATACCGTAACCCTCCCGAGGCTACCGTAATTCAAATAGCATATCCTGTCCCTGTTTCTCTTCACTCTCGCTGTCTCTGTCTCTCTCTTTTTCTGTCAGTACCGGTACCCGTTTTCCCGCTGTCATTTGGCTAGTCTATCTCTCTCTCTCTCTCTCTCTCTCTCTCTCTCTCTCTCTCCTCTCTCTCCACCCATTCGTTTCTGTTTATCCCTCTCTTAATGTGGCATTTTAACTTTTGTTTTTGCGGTTAATAAATGGCTTAAAAATGATATTGTTGCATAGCACTGCACCGACAAACTCCCAAATGACCTCTGCCAGCTTGCCCTAACGAAGCTCCTTCCTCAAGGATCCCTGCTAGCATGCCACTGTTTTGTCCGGCAATACCTAATCTGCTAGTAATTATCTTAATAATATTTTTAGTAATTTTAACTATGTTTAGAGCGTAAAATCATTTAAACGGAGTTTCAAATGCTTAAAAATCCGAATTTTCTCGCAAAATCGATGTTTTGTAGATTTTAATAAAAATTAGTGGATTTGAAAATTAAAATTTATGAATTTTGTCTTAAATCGAATACAAACATTTTAATTTTAGAAAATGTCGATAATAGGATTTTCGATATTCTATTTTTCGACAACGTAAAAATAATCATTCTATGCGCATTTTGTGTTATGCAAATTCCTCAAATATTTCGATGATGTTTATAATCCGATATTTTGCGCACGGCTATATGTACACACAGAACCAAAAACACATATTTAAAAACAGAAAAAGGCGATCATCACAAAAAGGCGATTTTTGAAAAATAAAGGCAGGGGGCTGGGCGTACGGTATCTGGTGCCCCAGCTACCGTAATCCAGTTATAGAGAAAAGGGGAGAGGCACTGTACCAGCATTTCTCTGTGAAAGTGGGGACGAATAATCCTAAATCAAACGATACGTCAATTGGAGCATTAAGGAGAGGGAGAGAGCGAGTGCGAGAGAGACGCAGAGAAAACGAGAGAACAGGCAATCTCGGGACCTTTTATAAAGCACTAATAGACAAATTGGCACTTGGAGGGAGGAGGGCAGCGGAATTTAATAAATAACAGAGAAATAGGAGGCAAAGGATTGGCCAAATTCGCTAAAATTTAAAAACTACAAACTACAAAAAGGAATCCCAGCTAGTTTTGTAGTTCAGAGCTTTAAAACTTGTAGGTTGTAACCTGTAGCCTAGCCGAATCGCTAGGCTACAAACTACATAAAATTGTGGTGCCATTTTTTGCAGTTTATCGCTTTTAATGGAGCTTTGAAACTACAGACTACAAAATCCAGAAATCTCTAGTTTGTAGCCTGTCGTTTAGCCGACCGCAGGCCACAAACCACACCGATTGACGCTGCCAGTTTTTGTAGTCCATAGCTTTCAATAAACAATATAAATCGCAGTCTAAAAAATCCACGGATGGAAAATTTGTAGTTTGTAGCTTGCAGTCTAGTCGAATCCAAAACCCTACAGGCTACAAAAATTAGAAAAACGGCCTTTTGAAAATTTTAAATTCTAAAGTTTGGCCAGTCCTTTAAGCCCCACAAAATAAGCAATAATTTACACAAATCATCTAATGAGTAAATGCAACGAAAGCTGGGTGGGGTCACGTTGCGTGGCGCGTTGCGTACAGGTGGCTCCGGGGGAGAGGACGGTAGTATTAGTGTGTAGCAGTGTGTATGTGGTACCCGGGAAATATGCACGTTATAGAAAACAGCCAAAACTACGATTTTAAAGGGCCGTCGAAGGCAGAAATCCATAAGGCTACGGTAGCTTTCAAAAGCTCGCTTGAAAAAAATTGGCCAAAATTGAGCTGGGATTTGCGGTCAAAATATTCAAATATCGCGTGAGATACGGTAGTTTGGGGCGCGGTACCCTGTCCCTTCAGTGGCCCTTGAAAAAGGGGGCGTGGCCTCGTGGGCGTCTACGGCCTCAGCATGTCGGTGTTGACCCCCTCGAGAAGGGTGGAGGTAAGCGTCGGGTCGTCGTCCTCCATGTCCTCGTCCAGCTGCAAAAAAATTGGTTTTAAAGGGCCGTTGAAGGCAAAAATTTATAACAACTTTTGCGTTTTAAATATTTTTAAGCTGTTGGAAAAGTTGCAAACTTTTGTAAAGAGATTTAAAAGGCAAAAAGCTACCAAAATTCACTGAAAAAAGGTTTTTAAAGGACCGTTGAAGGCATAAATCCACAGAAAATGCCATAAATTCGTGGGCTGTTTTTCAATATTTAGAAAAATTACCGCCTTTCACAGGTAAGAATCTACCATAATCCGCTATAAAATGCATTTTAAAGGACCGTTGAAGGCAAAAATCTACTGGAAATTCGGCAATTTTTATTTTTCGATTTTTCTCTATTCTAGAAATTTGGAAAATTTTTTAGCCATTTGTAGGGCTTCTAAAATTCCTCTATTTTTAAAAAATTTTATTTGGGCCGGTTATGGATTTACAAGTTCCTTTAAAATGCCATAAACTGGATAAAGTACCGTAATCGATTAGCTACCGTAAGAAAAATCCAATTTTTCAAAAAGTTGAATTACCTCATCATTATCACTGTCATCCGACATTGGAGGGACACCGGGCATTTGCATAGCCCCAGGATGGGTAGAGAGGAATGGGGGCTTCATCTCATCATCATCCTCACTGGCCATCAGATGATGACCATCATCACCATGAAGGGATGGCTCCGTCGAGGAGGAGGACCGGGAGCTGAAATAAAGAATTTATGGATGTTTTCCATGCATTTTGAGAAATTCTCCCTTCAAAACAATCAAAATCTAAAGGATGGGCTAAAAAGAAGAAAGTTTATCGCGGCCGAGGATCGAACGCTGACCCTCAGATTGACAGGCAACTTCACTAACGACTAGGCCAAAGACGTAAATTCGAAATGATGCTAAAAAATTTAATTTGCGTAAAACGTACGTCATCTCCTCGCCGACACCGCCCGCGTACTGGCACTTCTTCTTCCGCTTGCAGAACGCACACCATTGGGATTGATTCGTCAGCCCGAAGCGAGCGCGGCACTTCTTCGTCTCGTTCAGGTCTGCAAAAATTGACATAAATAAGCCAGTAAGGTGAGCAAGTTGTTCTGATTTTTTAGAATTTTCCAGACTTTTTAGTCCCTATAAACGCTCGTAATCGTTCATATCCTTGCATCTCAAAATCTCTAGAAATACCTTCTTCCGAGCTGCGGTAATTTATCCTAATTTTTGGGAATTTTCCCAGGCTTCCTGGACCCTTTTCACTACTGGATTCCTAGCCTACCGTAAGATATCTTCAACTTTTAGACATTTTTGAGGTTATTGGTCCTTCTCATCCACTAAAAGCCGCCCCCCGCTACCGTACCCCCAAATCGCTGAAAGCTCCTCTCAAAGCCGCGAGCGCATACTCAAAGTGATCGTCGGGAGCGAATTGTCAAGTGGCCCGACATAAGGAGAAAGGGATTTGCAGGAGATTCGACATAGCCGGGTCCCGAGAAGATCTTTGGAACGGATACCGTATTCCCTTTGAGAGGGGAATGATAGCCTCACTTGAGGGGGATGGGGACAAATATTAGAGGAGATGGGGATATGTTGTTGTGTTTAGAGGAGTGGAGTGTAGCCAATCAGAGAGAGAGTGAGAGAGAGAGAGAGAGAGAGAGAGAGAGAGAGAGAGAATCAACAGGAAGTGAGTGACCAACACGAATCCCTTGGTACGCGAGGTACACTGGTTTTCCAGGATGGTAACAGTAGGCTAGCAACGATTCTTTGGGAAGGCAGGCTAGCAGAGATTCCTTATGAATAGGCAGGCTAGCAGCGATTATTTAGGAAAAGGCATCTAGCAGTGATTTTTTGGGAATAGCTCGCTAGCAGAGATTTTTTGGAAGATCCAAAGTAGCTAATTCGTTAGGAAAAACCATCTAGCAGCAATTTCTCAGCAATTGTTAAAAAACATGAAGTGCGGAATGGCCAAGTGGTTAGTGCGTCTGCCTGTCAATCCAGCGATCCGGGTTCGAATCCCGGCCGTGAGAAACTTTTTGCTTTTTGCGAAAAATACCGATGGCGGTATGCTAATCAACTTTTGCCTGAAAGTCCCTTTAAAAGCTTAACTCTCGCTCCCTCATTGGCCCAAAATGATGATAAGCTATCGGGTTGCTTGTCTATTGGTCTTGTCTTGTCGCTGAGTGCCGACAATGGGTCTCGAGTGGAAGATATGATAGGGCGAGAGAGAGAGAAAGAGAGAGAGAGAGAGAGAGAGAGAGAGGGAGAGAGAGAGCGAGAGAGAGGTGGCCACAATAGCCGCTCATCTCAACGGGGGGAAGAGCAGGGATTGGCCACAGCAAACATTCGGACCAGCCAATCCCCCCTAATAGATCGACGCCAAGGGGAGGGGTACGGTAGCCGGAGGACACGATATAGGAAATGGGGCTTGAGGCTCGAACGCACTGTTGAAAAAAGGAAAAACTAGCCTTCCATGCGCCTTTAAAATGGTTTTTGCCTAGAGGCAGGCTGGCCGAGAACATTTGTGGAATTTCTGGGTTACTGATGCCTTTAAAGTCTATTTAACCGCTCGTATTCGTCTTAAAAGGGACCAGAAATCATGAAAATTCCACAAAGTGTAGCTGCTGGTTTGCCTCAAATAATTTTCTTGATTTTAAAGGGATTAGCAAGGCTAATTCACGCAAATTTTCACTGCTAGCTTATCAAAATTGATTACACTTCTATTTGTGCTTTTCGGTATCTTGGCTGTCGACATTTTTTCTGTCGATATTTCCCCCCGCTACAGTAACCCAAAACTACGGTACCTTCGGTCTTCTCAATCTTCCTCTTCTTCTTCTTATGAATGGCATAATTCTCGCGGGCACTCCAGTTGGGGTACTGTAGCTGGTGGTTGGCCTTGTCCTGCTTCGCCATCGTGAAATATCTACAAAATCGGCAAATTAGTTGCGAAATCCGGCGTATTCCGTACTTTTCCTGGTCGTCCTTGCTCAAGCGGTGCCATCGCTGGCCGAGCTCCTTGTTCAGCTCGGCGGATTGTTTCTCGCGGAAGCCCAGCTCTTCCATCAGCTTGGGCCTGGAAATTGGGGTAATTTGCAAAAATTGCTTCGTTTATAAAAAGCTAAATTAATGAAAATACATAAAAATGTAAAAATTGTAATTTTCAATGTTTCAAAAATTCCACCGATTTTCGTCTGGAAATTAACATAATTTACATAATTTGAATCCATAGGATTTTACAAAAATTTAATAAAAATATAGAAATTGGGACTAAAAACCAAAAAAAACATAATTGTTTCAATTTATAAATTTTTCACGCCAATTAAAAATTTTTTTAAATAAATAATACTACGGTAGAAAAACGACTAAAAAGTCATTTTTCGACACATGAAAAAAATTATATATTTTAATTTTCTAATTATTTTTAAAAACGTTAAAAAAAACTACAGTAACCCGTAAATCTACCGTAACCCACCGATTTTCCTTCATATACCACATAAAGGCGTTCAGCGGCTTCTTGATGTGTGAGCGCTTGCGGTCTTCTGAAAAAAAATACAAAATTATTTTGTGGCTTAGATACCGTATGCCGTATGCTACCGTAGCATACCGTACTCAAATAATCACAAAACAACTGGACTTACCTCTGGCTTTTTTCTGTGCTGCCGTCTGCTGGCTGTGGCCGGGGTTGGCGAAGGGTTGTCGCAGGTTTTGCATGTTCATATTTCTGTAGCAATAAACATTAAAATTGATGCCTAAAAATTTCGCAAAAGCAAAAATTTGGCTCCGGCGGGGTTCGAACCGGGGCCTATAGATTGAGAGGCTCGAACGCTAGACACTCAGCCACACTGTTTTGACCGATTTTTCAGCAAAAAATCAAAAATCAAAAAAATTTTCTGCGGCCGGGGATTGAACCCGGACCTCTAGCTTGATAGTCCAAGCCCCTAACCACTTAGCTATAGAAATATTCGTTGGGCAAAAAGCAAAGAAGCAAAAATTTTCGCCGAGATTGGGGTCGAACCCAGGCTCCTAGCCTCAGAAAAACCTCACTGACGGCTCCGCCATCAAATTTTGATATCTTGAGCAAAAAGCAAAACTGTTGCCGCGGCGGGGGTTCGAACCCGGATCCCTAGATTGAGAGGCAATTCCACTAACCATTAGGCCACGCCCAAAATCCAATTTTTTTTCAATGTTAGCTTGGAAATTAAATCTTCACCAGGGTTGAAAAGCCGCTTCGCGACTTTTCAACCCTGGCCCTGTCTTGAACCGTATGCAGTTCTACGCTTTGCATAATTGCGCTGAATTCAGATGGCAAAAAAATGAAAAGGTTCGCTTGTGACCCTTTATATAGTCGAATCCCCACTTCCGGTCAATGCTAATTTTTCCTAGCGAAGAGGGTTTTACAAAAACTTAAATTTAATACCGAAAATGGCTGATTTTTATAAATCTGATAGGTGGGCAATCATCCCTAGACGATTACGCACCTAATGACATATCGTAAACACCCCTAACTCCTTCCCCTATGGAGATACTACTGGAACAACGATACGGAAGTGGATGCAAAGTGGCACAGACACACATACACTACTTTTTTATATATAGTAGGATCTTCATAGCTAAAAAGTCAAATTTTGTTCCAAATTCTCCTAAAAGAGCCCTGCTAGCCGGCATACCTCATATTCGGGGCCAGGGGCACGGGGCCGACATTCATCTTCTGATTGAAGCCATTGGCGAGTGCTGATCCGGGTGAACTATTCATCATGTGTTGTATCCGCTGTGTTGCTAGCATTTGTGCATAGTGTGGAGAAAGGGCTGCTGCCATGAAAAAGGAGGGCGAGAGGGCGGCTTGTTGCTGGAGGAAGCCCGGCATCTGCAAAATTTGCATTATTTAATTTTATTAAATTCATTTTATTTCATTAAATTTTATTTTATTAATTTTTATTTTTCTTAGACCTTTTCTGCCCAATTTCGGTACTTTTGCATTATCGGGGGGATCAGGAATAAAACGATTTTTCCTTGGTGCCCAATCACCCTAATATAAATTGCGGAACTGTTTTATGAGGCTGAACGCAAAAACCTTGCAAAAACCCCTGCTTTTTATCTAACAATACAAAAATAACAATTTTTTTCCGTCAAAAATTAATTTAGAATTTCTAATACTTTTAAAAGTTTTTTTTAGATAGTTTTTGACTCCAAATTTAGCTAAATTTTACTAAAAACATTATTAAAAATTATTAATACACTACTAGGTTTTTCTGGACCTTTACAAAACTCGTCCCCCACCGAAAATGCCAAAGCTCCTGCTTATTTTGCCTGGTTTTGCCTGAAATTTCACACCTAATCACCCGAACATAGACAAAGACAATTATTTGCATTGTGGATAGGAAACTAGCGGAATACTTAATTAGGTGACACCCCTGGCCCTCCTTTGTCTTGGATCGACGAGATTTCCGCGAAGGTTTCTGCTAGATTGCCTCCAAATTTTGAGCAATTATCACTGATTTTCCTAAATAATCTCTGCTCGATTGCCCGATCCCTTCAAGATCCAAATTTGTAATTTCACAGCCGTTCGTAGGCGTTTTGTCGCGTAGCCTGCCACGAAAATTATCCCCACCTTTTTGCCGTCTATAAAACAAAAGCGTAATTTTTGCTTGACGTTCTCAAATCATCTCTGCTAGCCTGTCAGCACTCCCAAAAATACTCTGCTAGCTTGCCCCAGCCTCAAAACTCAGGTTTGGCGATTTCAAGGCGTTCATAGCCGTATCGTCGCGTAGCCTTTCGTACCTTCGGCCGTCCACATGACAATAGCAGAATTATTATTTAGCGTTTTCAAATAATCTCTACTAGCCGGCTCGCTATTGCCGCAAAAAAAATCGCAGAAATTTTCTTTTTCTGCTAGTTTCCCTCTCCCCAATTTCAAGGCGTTCACAGCCGTATCGTCGCGTAGCCACGAAAATTACCCCAGCCTTTCGGCCGTCTAGAGGACAATAGCGGAATTCTTTCCTTAGGTGGTGTAAAGAGGTGTAGACAGGAAGTGGAGGTGTGGATTGGAACGGGAATAAAAGGGTCGAGAAAGGGAGTCAAGGGGTCCCGGGTGGAAAGGGACAAATCGGAATGGGGGGAATATCCTAGCCACAATTATCCTCCGCTGTCTAGGTTAGAACCTCGACAATACTACCGTATCCCTGGAGGGTGTATTGCCCCGGAAAACAACCAATTTTAGAGGGGTAAACAACCCGTAGGGCACAATGGACTTCCGAAAAAGCTGGAAAATGGCTGGAAAAAGCTTCAGAGTCACTTTCAAGCTTAAAATGGATGGAATAGGGGTTCCTAGATGGTCTCTGCTAGTTGGCTTTGTAAGGGGAATTTCGCAATGGTCTCTGCTAGCCTGCCCTGAGACAAAATTCCCCAATTATATTTGCTGGCTAGCCGGATTTGTCTGGTTGACGAGATAGGCAAGCTAGCAGCGATCCTATATGGCAGACTAGCAGAGATTCTTTAAGTAAAGCCTACCGTACGGCAAGCTAACAGAGATCCTTGGAGAACCAACAAACCGAGGGAAGGCTAGCAGAGATTCTTGAGGAAAACCCTAGGAAGTTAGCGGAAACGAAAATTGGCTCTTTTGCATTATCGGGGGAGGTTGATTAGATGGCAACGAACTGTTTTATTTAGGGTACAATTTTTCAAAAATTTTCGACAAAATAAAAAGCTAGATTTTTCGACGAGAAGTGCCAATTTTCGCTCAAAATTTCGAACTTTTAAAATTTACAAAGTTTTTTCAAAAATAGGTCTCCCGCCAATGCGAAAAAACGCTTAAATGTTTAACTCAACAGGTTTGGCAGGCTAGCAGAGATTATTGGGGAATCGTAATCGCTAAAGACCCAAAAAAACTGACCATTTGTGGCATCATCATGTTGAAGATGTTGGGATATGCCGGTGACAGAGGACTTTGAAATGACTGCAGCATGGGGAAACCGAGACCGGCGGGGACGAAACTCGGCGAGGGAAGGGCTGGCTGGAAAGCTCCGGCTTTTCCTGAAATTCATTTATAGATTGGCTATAAATCATTTTTTTATTTAGCTTAGGCTTAGGCTTTGACTTCACTTAGTCTGTGGCTTAGGCTTAGGCTTATACTTCGCTTATGCTTAAGCTTAGGCTCAGGCTTAGACGTGGCTTAGGCTTCGGCTTGGACTAAGCTAAGGCTTAGCTTAGGCTTAGGCTTAGCTTAGGCATAAGCTTAGGCTTAGCCTAGGCATAGGCTTAGCTTATGCGTAGGCTTACTGGCTTGGGCTTAGGCGTAGGCTTCGGCTTAGGCTTCGGCTTTGCTTAGGCTTAGTTTAGGCTTAGCTTGTGTTTAGCTTACGCTTAGGCTTTAGGCTTAGACTTTGTTTAGGCTTAGATTACTTTGCTGGGCTTTTGCTCCCCTTTTTCCACAATAACCACCCTAGTTCGAATCTTTCGAACGCGCCGTTTTTTTACCATTTACCCAGGTGACCCCGTCCCTTTAATCCGAGTCCATTGACCCCCCTAGGGCCTCCCTTCCCAAAGGATATTTGCCATCTTGCCCCGGGGGTTTGCCTAGGTGGCCCATTGCATGGCTACGCAAACATACGCAAGAAGGAGGGCCCGGGAAAATGGGGCAAAAAATTGGGGTCCTGTTGGTGCGCGTTCACACAATTGTCGGTATTATCGGGATGGCCTAGTGGTTAACGCTTATGAGTGTCAATCTGAGGGTCCGAGTTCGATTCCCGGGCGTGTCGAACTTTTTGCCTTTTGCTCAAAAACTTTTGGAAACTCTTGCTTTTTGCTTGTCGACTTAGATAAAGAGCTTTTTAGTCTTCTAAACCCTTTAAAAAACGAGCTATATCCGTCTTAAGTATTTTTCTTCCCATTTTTCGCAGGAATTTGTAATATTCCTTTTCGTTACCCCCAGTTCCGGTGTTTCGATTATTCCCCATCCGGCGGGCAGCTAATAAACGGAAAGCCCCGGGAATCAATGGACCGATAGGGAGGCCCTCCTCCCCCTACAAATTATGGGCGATTTTTATGTGCCGAGATGCTCCATGAATAGCCGAATAGGGCGGGAGAGAGAGTGGCAGAGAGAGCGAGATAGTCAGAGAGAGAGAGCGAAAGAGGGCGAGAGAGAGCGAGAGAGATATGGGTTGACCGTGAGAATGTAATGGAAACTAGAGAATCGAGAAGTTTCTCCAGAACTTGCAGTTTTTTTGGACTTTCGAGACATTTTTCAAAAATTCATATGGATTTTTCGCTTCCCGGTCCCTTTAAGAAGCGTTTAAGAGCGTGATGAAAGCAAAAAAGGCATTAGTAACATCGAAAAATTTGAATTCTGGCGATTCTCCAAGGCTTCTTCATTTTCGAAAAATTTACGTATATTTTTGGCTTCCTAGTCACCTTAAAAAAATAAAACGAGAAAGAGGGAGAGCGAGAGAGGCAGCGAGCGAAAGAGCGCGAGAGAAAGAGCGAGAGATAGAGTGAGATACGAGAGAAATCTTTTTTGTCTTCCTAGTCCCTTTAAACCCATTTTTTAATCCCTTTCTTCCCCTGCTCCTCCAATATGTTCGGTGGCTATAGGTGTGAGGCGTAAATTGCGCAACGCGACAGTAGGGCTTGGGTGTGGGACAGCCGATAGTAGAGGAAGGGGGCTACGTTGCGCAACAAATGACACCCCCTGTATCAGCCCGAAATGAGCAAGAGAGGGGCTGGAAGGGCCGGATTAGCACAATCCCTCCATCTAACCTATGCACATATCAGCCCTTATCAATCTGATTAGAAGGAAAATGGCGTTGAGTTAAAAACTATATTTAAAAACGCGATTATTTTAACCACATAAAAGTTTGATAAAATAAAGTAAATTAAAACTTAAAAATGGTTAGTTATATTATGCAATTTTATAGCCCATTTAGTTTACATTTTACATTTTAAAGGGATGACGCCAATTAGAAAAAGATAAAAAATAAAAGGTTTTTATGGTTTCCTTATGGATTTTTCGACAAGTCCCGCGAGACGCGACGCGCCCGCACGCGTTTTCATTGCCTAGTTGATTATGCTACGTTCAACGTCGCCAAGCGGCTGCGTTGCGTAATTTGGCGGAATTCATAATATTGCCTTGTACGTCCCTTTAAAGGTATAGAAAAATAATTCCCCAAGGTACCCGTGCTAGCCTACCCACCTCAAAACCCCTATTTGACCTGTCCTAAGGACCATCCCGTCCCTTGACTTCCCTTCAGGTCCAAATTACGCAACGGCCAAAAAGGGGTATTGTATTCTTTGATATTGGAAGAGGAGAGAGAGAGAGAGAGAGAGAGAGAGAGAGAGAGAAAGAGAGAGAGAGATAAAGAGCAGGAAATGGGCACTTCTGACCTCCCGGTCGACAGGCCATTAGATATTCAAATGAGGGCCAGAAAGGCGAGTAATAGGTAAAAAAACCATCAAAAATCGCCAAACATTTTTTTACAAAAACCGTAAAATTTTCTTAGCATTAAATGTAGATATATTTCCATTCAGACCGCTCTAAAAAATAAAAAATGAATAATATTGCAAAAAAAATCCAATAATCCAAATTTTTAACTCAAAAATTAGAATTTTTTTTTAAACACACCTATCAACCCGGCGGCAAAGGAGGGATGCTCGAGCTCCTCCTCCTTGGCGGCATCCTTCTTCTCGGCGTCGATCTGCTCGGAGGACTCAGGGGTCTGCTCCTCCGAGTCGTCGACCTGCCGCCGAAACACCTGCAAAAACTGGCTAAAATTTGGCAATCAGTAAAATTACTGCTTATTCCATAGCAAATATTTCATCCATGCGCTAGTCCTTTACCCGGCAAAAAGCAAAAAATATCATCGCGGGCGGGGGTCGAACCTGGGTCTTGCGACTGGCGGGTGCGGGAGCATACCAATGTACCAAAGCCAATTGGGAGCTGAGGGCGGGGCAAGGGTGATAAAGGGTGGGAGACATGGGACGGCCAGGGCCATCAGAAATCTCACTTCGACAAGAATTTTCCAAAATTGGATTTCGATCGCGGAATCGGATCAAAAATTGTGTATAGAAATCAGTATTTTAATGGCCTAACAAAATAACAACAATCAAGGTATATCAACGGTGCCCACCTTGACCTCGTCGGCCCCATCGTCGGCGTTCGACATGCCGGCCAGGGCGTTGATGGTGTATCCCGCAATGACGGACGGTTTAAGGCTGAAAATTTGCGGGATTATTTTTGGATACATTAAGGGACTATAAAGCGAGAGAAAACCCAAAAAAAACATAGCTTATTCCGAAACAAAATGCATCAATTCGATAATTAAATACACAAAACCATACAAAACATATTTAAACATGCATTAAACGTTATAAATTACGTAAAATTAGCGGAGCCGTTATATGATCAAAAAGGGTTATAAAAACTTGACATCAAAAGGTTCCCGCCTAAAATAGAGCCCCGAGGCTAGGCGGTTATTCAAAAAGGGGACCGCAGATGGGGGTGAGGGAGGCGCATTAAGGGAATTTAATGGTGCTACCGGCACTATTTTTAAATTAAAATCGTTATCATGCAAAAATTTTACATAAAACTGTATAAAACTACCTAAAATTTTATCAATAGTTTTAAAAATCGCTAAAACGGCAAAAAAATAGTTCCATAAAAACTTTAAAAAACTAAAAACTCTAAAATTCCCGTAAAACATGTAAAAATAGGCAAAAACTATGTAAAACTTAAGAAAGCTACATAAAAATTTCTGTAGAGCTAGATGAAAATTATATAGCACGAATTAAAGGGTATAAAAGGATCATAAATCGAACTCAAACTCGATAAATTTCACTAAAAGCATAAAAATCATAAAATTACCCTAATTTGCATACCTTGAGGATTTTTCGTTTTTTTTTAATGGAAAAACAGCACCCGGGCGCCATATTAATCCGGCCAAAAATTGCGCAACCTCCAAGCCCATCATCAAGCCCTCACCTCCGGGCAAATAATCCGATTTTTGGCGCTCGAATTGAATGGGGAGAAAAAGAAGAATATGGAGAAAAAGAGAGGAAAGCAAAAGAGGTGTCCTTGGTGTGTACAGAGGTCAAAAAGGGAAATGCCGCCTCGGGGCGAAACGCGCAAAGCGGACAGGTTTCCGGAAATAGCGAAGAAAACAAGGTTTTTCGAGGGTTTTAAACGGCACAAAAACTCTGGAAAATAAATAAAAATATAGTTTGAAATAGATTTGCATATGAAAAAAGTAAAAAAACTCAATTTTTACGGATTTAGCTGATAGAATTAATCTAAAAATTCATAAAACGCACATTTTTGGGTTTTTGATATTTTTTAAAGCTGCGGTTTCTGTCAAATTATAAAAATCTTTTTAAAAATAGATTTGCATTTTAGAAATGATCAGAAAAGGACCATAAAGGTCATTTCATACATTTGAAAATCCAAAATGCGTCTAATTCGAAAATCCGTAATTTTTTACAAAGTTTAGCAGCTTAAAAAGGCTCCATTTGACTTTATCTATCTAAAAACATTTTTTTCGTTAGGTCCGAGCAATTTGCATACGAAAAACGGACCGAAAAGATAAGTATTACAAGTTTTTCACGGAAAATCATCTTACAACAGTAAAATCAGGCTTAATTTTTGGACTTAAGCGTTATGACTTTGTCTTAAAAGTCGCCCAACCTACCGTAGATCCTAGAAAGCCTGGTATCCTGCCATTAATGCAAAATCCCGAGGTGTTCGCGGGATTCCAAAAATGGTGGTGGCGGGGGTGCCGAAATGGCGGCTAGGGGGCAAAGGGCCGGGGCAAGGCAAGGGGGAAGGGGGCACAAGGGACGCGTGCGCTTTTTGGCGGCACTGCCAAGGGGAGGAGAGCATGGGCGAGAGATGGAGAGAGTCGGCGAGAGAGAGGGAGAGATCGAGAGGGGAGGGTAGGGGGAGGGGCTATAGATCGGGGAGATACAGGAGGAGGCGGAGAATGTGCTCGCTTTGCCTCCTCCCACCCCCAGATGGTGGGTGTCTCTCTCTGTCTCTGTCTCTCTCTCTCTCACTCACTCTCTCTCATCCCCTCCACTCTCTCGCCAATGCCTCGGGCGATTCAAACAAAGGCCGCGACACGCCCCCCCTCTACCACTACTAGCCCTCCCCTTTGCCATCTCTTGCTTTCCACCCCCAACCATTCCATGCAAATTGGCTACCCCCCCCCTACCCTGGCGCCGCGACCTTGCCGAAATTTGAATTCGACCACCACAAGGCAGGGGATCGGGGGTAGTGGAGAGGCAGTTATGCCACGGCTAAACCGCCGGCCATTTTGATGTCGACAGCCCTAATTTTGGGTGACATTTTTGATGGAGGGGACGTGGAAAACGCGCCGTGCTCTTTTTGCGTCAACAAACCGGCTTGATAACCATCAAAAAGCATCGAAAACGGTTCCAACCACAAAAACCAAATTTGAGCAAAAAGCAAAAAAAAAATCTGTGGCAAGGATTCGAACCCTAATCCTAGGCGTGAGAGACGCGGAGACTTACCAATATACCAAGGGGCTAGGGTGTTTGGGAGAGGAAAGGGGTTGAGGAAAGATGCGGCGAGTGCCATTTTAGGCCTCTGTTAGGCGTCAATAGTTGTGTAACGTAATATAGAAGAAAAAGCTATAATTTCAGCAAAAAGCAAAAAACCTGTCACGGGATGGATTTGAACCCTCGACCCTTATCACGATAGTTCCGAGCACTTACCAATATACTAGACGGCATATAGAATTTTTAAGCAAAAAAGTAAGAAGCTGCAGCAACCGGGATCCGAACCCTCGACCCTCAGAGCGTTAAACTCGCTACTTACCAATACACCAAAGGGGTTTAGGGATCGATCGACGAAATAAGTAGATGACCAAAAGCCTCCCATACCATTTTCCCACCACCATAAGCCCAAAATTCGGAGGAGAAGCCCCCGGGGCGAAACTGTTACGTGTGCGCGATAGCTGTAAAGAGGAGTGTCCCGGTGTTCGGTAGTTGGCTACAGTGGGTCCGTTCTCTCTCTCTCTCTCTCTCTCTCTCTCTCTCTCTCTCATCCCTTCACAAACAGTAGCGGGCCCTTGCGCAATTGGTCCCCCCATGGGAAAGGGCCAGAGATAGGGAGAAGGCTACGGTAACGTGGTGATAACTAGCGAATTTTGACCGGAAGTTGGAAATAAGGCATGGAAACAAGCTCGAGCTGTTCCTATAATTTTTCCGGATTTTCGTACATCAGAAAATTAGCTCTAAAGGGTTGGTAAATTAGTAATTACCTGTAAAAAGTTGGTAAAGCAATTTTTCAAATTTAAAGGACTTGTACGGTTCGAGCAATTAATATAAACGTGTATATTAGTACTTTAGGGACACAGTATACTTTAAAGGGATCGAGTAGGGGAGAAAAACATCAAAAAAATGGTAAACCGTCCCTTTAGTTTCCCCAACCAAATCGGCGTTTTTTAGGATTGTAAAGGGATTATGAAGTTCAAAAAATCGACATATATTTAAATTTCATCACGTTTAAATGGAAATTGAAACCAATAAAACCTCAATTTCGGGAACAATTAGCAATTTATCGAAAATTACCCTGAGGGTAAGGCGGGCCCATAAATCTGTTCCGGTGGGGGAAGCGGCGAATTGGGGGTAGAGGGGGATCGGATGGGATGTAAGGAGGAATGGGACGGAACTGTCAAAAGGGGCGGAGCCGAGGGGGCCACTTGCAGTCGGCTATTTACGAGAGGAAGAGAGA
The DNA here is from genome assembly GCA_958295435.1 of Mesorhabditis spiculigera. Lineage (NCBI taxonomy): Eukaryota > Metazoa > Nematoda > Chromadorea > Rhabditida > Rhabditidae > Mesorhabditis > Mesorhabditis spiculigera. The sequence goes on along the minus strand of CATQJA010001238.1, from coordinate 14,729 downwards.
TACAAGATAATAGACTGCGGAATGGGAATTCCGGTAAAATTAATGGGAGACCGAGTGGGATTCTTGGGGAAAGTGTTGTTATCGTTGACGCGGTGAAAATCAGCTGGGACGTTCCTTTAAGATGTAAATTTCAAGGTTTTCATCTGGAAAATTGAAGTTAAAGGGATCCTGAAGTCTAGGAATAAATTTTAAAGGGACTTTCAAGGGAAGAATGCGGAAACAGTAGCTGTCACACCACCTTTAAAATGCTAATTGCAAGTTTTTAACCTGGAAAATGACAATTAAAGGGAGTGAGAAGTCTAGGAACAGATTTTCAAGGGTCTAGGAAGTCAAGGAAGCGGATAGCTGACACCGTCCCTTTAAATTTCTAGTGGTGGCAAACTAGCACGAATTCTTTGCAGAATGAATCAACATTAGAAGCATAGAAGCGCAGATTTAACTGAATTGAAAACCTCAAAAAAACTACAAAATCGATAAATAGATAGCAATTCAATAATTAACGCTGAATCAAAAGCAAAATTGATAAAATTTTTATAAAGTATTTTTGCGAGGTCCCATATCATGCAAAATTCCAAAACACTCCTATTTACGGTTTGGTCTAGGGTATTGACCCCCCGGTGTTGCCCTATTACCTCAACGGATCCTCTTCATCCTCAGAAAAAAAGGCGAGGCCGGATGATGACTTTTAGAAAAAAGGATAGGGTATGCATTTGAGGGGTGGGGGGGCGGTGTCTTTGATCATTCCTTTCACCCCCTTACCCCCTCTTCAGACCACCGAAATTAGGCATGCAACGGACGGCACAGGGAGGGGGAGGGAGGGCTCATTTGAATGTGACCGACACGGTCATCTCACCCCCCTCTTCCTCCTCGTATTAGACCCCCCGGTTGTCACATATATATCCGCGGGACTGGATACATCAACCGGGTGTATGCTAATTAGCATATAGAAAACTGTACGTTACAGGATTAACGCTAAGGATCTCTGCTAGCTTGGAATCTGAAAAAAATCCAAAACTCGTGTCTAAAAGATGCCCTAATGCTTAGGAATCTTACAGAATTTTAAACTGATTAGCAAATTGCTAATCGCGGAATAAACTCGACGGCCACGGTTTACGTTACCCCCCAGCCGGAAGTTTTTGGCTATAACTTTTTTATTTTACATTATTGTAGGCTCAAATTAAAACTCGTAGTATATTTTTCGACGCTCTATCGAATCGCGTTGCAAAAATCCCGACAAAATAAGCGAAAATACCGAAAACTTTGAGACCCTTCGGCTTTGGGGTAAGTAAACCTCTTACCAATTCGACTATTATCTTCTGAGTACCTTTAAAAGCACAGGAAACTCAAAAACAGCCAGGCAAATTATTGGAATATAGAAAAAATTCTATTACTGTATTTCCTATAAGAATCCCTGCTAGATTACCCCTCCGGAAACGAACGTGAAATTCTATAAAAATGCTAAAACACTTGAACGATATAGTGATCAAATTTTAAGGGATCAGGAGGGATACCAATATTCTCAAAACTTGCCTCATAAGTTCCTTTAAAGTTACGGTCAAAATCGTCTAATTTCCTGCCAGGTCCGCTTAAAAATACAGTAACCTTGAAAAGCTCTAGGCACCCGGTTGGTCCCGGTTTTGGCTGTGGGGATGGCCTAGAGGCAAAAGAAGAAGGGGGACAGTTCGGGATGGATCGAGTACTTTGCCATCCATCCTTACAGCAGGGGGTAAAGAGGAGTCATTCGTCCTATTCAGACAGACAGAGGCAAAGAGACAGACATACGATATTCTAAGGGGTGACCTTCTACACTTCCCGGGGTTGGTAGTTCCGTTTCTTTACGGCTTTACGAACCTGCCCCTTAGAATGAACCGGAAATATGGTTGTAAATAGGTGTGTTTAGGAGTTAAAGGTGTACTGTAGTTTTTAAAAGGCTAGCAAATGTTTAAAGGGATGGTGCCAGCATTTTTTGGATGTTGTAGGTACTATCACTAACTTCCAAGTACATTTAGAACCTATAGACGGACCTTGAAAACCCTTTCAAACGCGGGGCCCACCCCACTGGGGTGTGGCCCACCCTTTGGCCCCACAGGGGATAGTAACAGCTGCGCAAATAATAAGCCTCAACCACTGGCAGGAGAGAGAGGGACAGAGAGACGGGAGAGAAAGAGAGAGAGACCTCCCCCACAATGCTCTAATGAACAAGGTGAAGCACATACATGGAGGCACATGGCCATTCACACCCCGCTGCTAGGGCCAGATACGGGGCCCGGTGACCCGTATTTTGAATCGAACCGAGCTGGTAGGTAGATTTGGGGGAAAGTAAGCCTAAGCCCACGCCTAAGCCTACTCCCAAGCCTAAGTTAAGCCTAAATCTAAGCCTACTCCTAGCCCTAAGCCAGAGCCCAAGCCCGAGCCCAAGCCCGAGCCTAAGCCTGAGCCTGAACCTAAAGCTAAGCTAAGCCTAAACCCAAGCCTAAGCCCAAACCTGTAGTCCAGAGCCCTGAAATTGCGACTGTCAACAAGTTCAAAGGGAGGAAAAAAAGGGAGAAAGGAACACCTCCCTGTAATTCGGGGACAAGGACACTTTCCGAACGCGGCGAGAGAGAAAGAGAGAGTGATAGAGGGAGAGAGAAAGAGAGAAATAGTTGGTGCTAAGCGATTAGCATCTACGACACTTCTTTTTCGTGCCTCAAATCTTCGGCTCTCAACACACTCCGTCGGCTCATCCCCCAACCCTCAAAATGGGATAGGTGCAATTTGTCAGAGCAAAAATTCTTTAAAGGGAAGCGTTCCAAGGCCTAAACGACGTATTAATGAAGGCCTAATGAGTATAGGCAGTAGAAGCTTGAAAATTAAAGGAAGTGTGACAGGCTGCATTTCAAAATGATTACATTCCGCAAAGTCTTTGCTAGCTAGCCCTCCGTCAGATTGAGAATTTCCATTAAGGTTACGGCTAGTTCTCTGTTATATCGCTTAAGAATTCTCCAGGAACCAAGGGATCTATGCTAGCTTGCCTCTGGCTCGTTTTTCCTAGTAAAATCTGCAAAGAATCTCTGCTAGCTTGCCCTCAACCGACCCATTATTTCCAAACGACTTGGCTTTTTCCTCAAAAAATCTCTGCTAGCCTGCCTAGGCTTCTCTAGATCTTCCGATATTCCTCAATGATTTCTGATAGCTTGCCTTTCCCTGCTTTTTGCTGAAATTTCCCCAAGAATCTCTGCTAGCTTGCCCCAAGAATCTCTGCTAGCTTGCCTTCCCTATCGCTTTAAAAATAATATATTAGCCATAAAAGGGTAGCGGAGGTTGAGGTGTGGCTGGAGAGCGGGCTCGCCCTCGCCTCAGAGGTGCCTATAAAAATGATCTTTCCCCGCTTTGTAAAGATTGGGATCTGCTTTGAAAAAGGAGACAAAATATGCCTGGAGGGGGCGAGAGAGAGAGAAAGCTAGAGAGAGAGAGAGATGCGAAGACACGATAACTCACCCAACCCCCCTACACACCTCTACCCTCATTCAGGCCTTTAATTCGAAAATCCAGTGGGGGCGGAGGTGAGGATAAACTGTTGCTCACCCCTAATGGTGGAAGGAGATTGTGGTCCCAGATTTAATCGGGAGGTAGAGGTATCGCTCTCTCTCTCTTTCTCTCTCGCTCTCTATCTCTCTCTCTCGCTCTCTCTTCTATGGCCTCCAAATCCAGCAAGTCTCAATTCAAGATTCAAATTTGGCCCCCCTACTTCAGCCTCGATCCTCTAGATTTGATCAAAGTGGAGGCCGATCTGGATCAGATACCCCCATGAAAGGGTCAATTCAAATTCTGTTTTCGAGACCACAATCCAGTAAGGTGTTCCGGGCAAACTAGCAGAGAAAATTGTGAAATTCCACAGAAATCAATGCTAGCTGGCCTCGATCCTTGGAGGGCAGGCTAGCAAATATTTTTGAGGAGAGCTAGCAGAGTGGATGGTGTTCATGTCCATAAAGCGCAGTGCTAGCTAACACAGCTCATTTGAGGGCAAGCTAGCAGATACCCTTGAGGAAGCTGAACTGAAGCTGGTTGGAGCTGATGCATCCTCAAGATCTGACCACCATAGCTTAAAGGTAAGCTAGCAAATATATGGGAAAGTCAAGGGCAAGCTAGCGTTGCTCATTGAGGAAAGCAGCATCCAAAAAACTCTCTGCTAGCTGGCAACCATCTCTTGAAGGCAAGCTAGAAGAGATGGTTTGGGAAAGTCAAGGGTCACCTAGCAATGATCCTTGAGGAAAATGGGCATGCTAGCAGATATTTCCCTTCAGATCTTTCAAGAAAAACCTATGCCCCTTCAGATACAAGCTAGCAGAGATCCTTTTGGAAATTGCAGCTGAGAGCGATCTCTATCAAAAATCTGGACCTTATTTGAAGGCAAGCTTGCAGGGATTCTTTTGGAATTCTTGGACAAAGATCATAAATGGACAGGAACACAACCAAATACTAAAAAAGTACAACGACGGGCAATTTTGGGGCCTAAGAATCGATCCGCAGGCTTTGATTGGCTAGTGGTTGACAGGGGCCGGGTCGCCAGTGTTGCCCTAGGCAAAATTTCTCATGGATCGGCATGCCCTCGGGCCGTTTTCGCCTCTGAACTCGTACCCGAAAGGGATCAATTAGCCTTGGGTAGATGACGCCGAACGGCAGCCTAGCGGAGGTTCTTCAGGAAAGGCACCAAAACTTTAAAGCCCTTTAAGCTGGGGGTCAACCCTGGAGGGCAAGCTTATGCAATCGGAAGTAGCTGAAGGGGGCCCTGTAAAATGATATCCGGGGTCAAAGGGGTTCTACACCACAAAGGAATAGAATAGGTGAATAGAAAAAGGGGGATAATGGAGGTAAATAGGAAGGGATGAAGAGGCTAGCAGGGATTCTTTAGAAAAGGGTAGGCTAGCAGAGATTCTTTAGGAATTCAGTCGCGCCAGAGGAGCAAACCAGCAGGAATTCTGAAGGAAAGGGCACGCTAGCAAAGACTATTTAGGAGAAGGCAGACTAGCAGTGATTCTTAGGGAAGGGAAATACAGAGATTATTTATGACAGGGCATGCTATCAGAGATTCTTTAGGACAATCCCACGCCAGGCAGGCTAGCAGAAACCATCGCGGACCCAAATGCTCTCACCCGTGGATCTCGATGATCCCCCAAATGTGTCGAGATTTGCATAAACAATGGGTGGGTGCCATCTGGGGAAGAAGGCTTCTCTGCTAGCTGACCTGACACCCCAGAAACGGTAAGTTATAAACAATTCTAAAGGGGTGGTGAAGGCGAAGATAGACAGAAAGAGAGCGAGTGAGAGAGAGAGAGAGAGAGAGAGAGAGAGAGAGAGAGATAAAGACGAGAGACAGCGCGGGAAAGAGGGAGATGATGATGATTTGGCAAGATTCGCAGCCCGAAATTACTCTAAAGGCCCATTGAAGTCAAAATATTTGCGTATATTTTCGAAAAATTGAGAATTAATCCTAAAAAATTCTCATTTCCGGCCGTTCTCGCAGCCCCGGCTGTTCGGCCATAGGGAGAAGGATCGATAAGGTAGAAGAGAGGGACCCATCTACTATCACTTATCGGCATGGGGGAGGGGGATTCTAAAATGAGAGGCCCTATTATGACTCAATGCGCCTCCTTTGATAACGGATTTCCGCAAAGGATCGCTGCGGGCTTGCCTCGTAAATGGTATTTGAAGGCAAGCTAGCAGCGATTCCTTCAGAAATTCGAAAGGGCCTGGCTAGCGCAGATTCTTTGCGGAATCATAAAAGGGCGGGCTAGCAGAGATCCTTCCGGAACCCGTGCAAGGCAGGCTAGCAGAGATTCTTTGAGGAATCCGAAAGAGGCAGGCTGGCAGCGATTCCTTGTGGGTTTCAGCAAGGGCAACTAGCAGAGATTCTCTCGGAAATCGAAAGGAAGACTAGCAGAGACTCTTTGAGGTATGTTAGATGGCGAGGCTAGCGGAAATTCCTCGACAAATTCGAGTAGGACATGGCCGCAGATATCGTTCAAAAATTCGTTTTGGGAAGGAGAGTAGGGCAGGCTAGCAGAGATGCTTTGAGGAATTCCAACCCAGCAAGCCAGCAGAGATTTTTCAGGAATTCTAAAACAGCAGGCTGGCAGAGATCAGAAATACTACCCCAAGTACTATACTCTCCTTTCTCCAAAATCCCCTTATCTTCTCTCTAAGCTCAGGGCACCCATGGGGGTTGAACGGAAAAACGGAACGCTTATCATCTCAAACCAGCAGGAGCACGGATTAAAGGGACTGAGAAGTCTGGCTTCCATCGTAGAAATTCAGGGTGCCGCAAAGAATATCTGCTCGCCTGCATGGAAGGCTTTCTCTAAAGGGCTTGGCAAGGCATGGATGCGCATGGAATGCTAGAAAAATTACAAAATTAGAATTCCGCAAAGAATCACCGCTAGCTTCCCTTTAAAGCAGCAATGGATATGAGGAAATGATCGGAATAGCTCTGCGGGCTCTTCAATTCCTTGGGATACGGTAGGAGGGGCGTGTCATAGATGGGGGAGGGGAGGGAAAAGCCTCCTCTCAAGACACTCCCGCCCACCTTTGGCCACTCAAAATCCCCCGGCCAGAGCTTGTAGCCCGGCTTTTGGTCAAACGGAGCGCAAAAGCAAGAGCAAAGCAAAAGCTGGGCGCGGGTGGGGATGGAACTTGAGCCATGGTTCGTACTAGAGTGTTAAGCAATCGACCAGCAAGTAAGCGAGAGAGCGGGAGAGCGAGAGAGCGAGAGAGATAGAGATAAAGAGCGAGATAGAGAGGGAGAGAGAGCCAGAGAGCCAAAGAGAGAAGAGACAATCCCACAGACACTCCCTTCCCAGTCCCTTGAATTCCGCGAAGCTCCCCAATCCCCCCTCCCCCTTGACGATCAGTGGCTATAAAAAAGATCGATGAGCACCACCGGGGGGGATTGAGCGGAATTGAGAAAAGAAGCGGAAAGGGGAACGCGTAAATCTTGGATTGGAAAGATTGTGAGAAGAATAAGAGGAGAGGGTGGATAGGAAGCCAGTGGAATGGAACTGTTGATTGGTGCTTCGTGGAATATAGGGTCTGTTAAAGGGACTTGAAAGGAAAAAACAGTTACGAAGATTTTTGGAAAATCGCTAGGTGGCTGCCTAAAGATCCCTATCGGCCTGCCCTTTCCTAAAAGATCTCTGCTACTTTCGCCTCACGAAGCCAGCTGTCAGCGCGCCTTTAAAAGCAACCAAAGTTTCAACATATAGGGCAAACTAGCAGATTATTTGGGATGTTCTCTGGTTGCAGCTTTATAATTTTTGCGTGAACGTCCACCAGAAGCCCTACGAGAGCTACAAGAGGAGCTAAAAACTACAAAAAAAGCGTGTTACCCCCTGAAAACCGCGAAAACTGAACAAAAACCTACGCTGCCCCGTTTCCGCCGCCAAAGAGCTAGAATCACAAGCATAGCGTAAATTTTGAGCTCTTATTAGTGCGCCGATGGCAGACAGCAGCCACAAACTGCAAAAATCTTTTCAAAAAAGCCATTACTTTCAAAAAAGCGTAAAAACTACGGCAGTATCGTAAAATTTTGCACGTCAGCAAGCGTAGCGGCGCGTAGAGATTATAGAACTGATAACCGATAATGAAGATATTTGGCTACAATCGACAAAACACACAGTATCCTCCGAAAAATTAACAAAAATCGAGAAAAAGCAATATTTAACTCAAAATTTAAACGTTAACAGGCGTAGCCTTGCATAGTTATTATCAGGCCAATGACGGATAGTGACGATACGTAATACAAACGGAAAATCAGATTGGTCCCCCGCAGAAAAATCAACAAAAATCGTGAAAAATCGAAATTTCGCCCAAAATTCCGGCGTTAACAAGCGTGGTGATTATAGCCGCGATAACGGAGCGTTTCGTAGCCCCTTCCTCGTCGAGATGGTCGGGGGTATGGGTGGGGGTTGGTGTGGTGTATCCATCAGAGGAGTGTGGCCGCCGTGTGTCTCCCCCGCCCAGCCGCGCGACATAAATCACCACACAGCCCCATCCGAAAGGCCCTTCCCCCCTTGCCTTTCTTTCTTTTTCACAATCCTTCTCTTCCTCTTCCCTTCCACTTCTATCAAGACAGAAGATAGGCACTGACTGCCAAAAGACTCGCCGGGAACACCCCGCAAAAGACACATGGCCATCGGGGAGCAGGAGCCTTTCAGGGGAGTAGATTCTGGAGCTTGGAAACGTGAGGGGAAGGTGTTCTAGAAGTTTTGGGCAAAAAGCAAAAAGTTTTACCGCGGGCGGGATTCGAACCCGGGTGTTGCGGACGGGAGACGAGTGATTTACCAAAGTACCATGATCCAACCTGAGCAAGGCTCGACTGGTCCCCCTTCAACCACAGACGGCCCAGTGGGCTAGATTGGGGAAGTTTCAGTGCGCCAAAACCCGGAAAATGAGGATTCAAGCATTAATGAGAGGTATGTTGTACTTAAATTTTTCTAGTATCTTAAGAGTTTGGCATTTAATACGACATTTAATACGACCGCCTCTAGAACAGGTGCAACCCCGCGAATGGCCGTCTTTTAGGCGCGAAAGTAAATCATCGCCCCGATCGCTCCTCCCGATACATGTTTTGTATTTTAATGGCCACGGGGTAGTGGGGGACTTCAAAGAGGCCGCCACGTCGGGGATCGATCATCGCCTCGTCGATGTTTTTAGGGTTTAAAGGGGCTGGAAAGTGAAAATTATGTCCAAATTTGAAGCTATTTTGCCCTTTCCGTTACCATTACCAGCTCTTTTAAAGGAAAACCTTTAAAATTCGCCCGCAAACCGCCTATTCAAAAAGCAAAAAGTTCCTCCACGAGAGGGATCGAACTCGAACCCTAAACCTGATAGTCAGCCACGCTAACCACTAGGCCATCCTTGAACATGGTTAACAATGATAAATAAGGAACCACTATGTCCTTGCCAATAGACTCTCCAGCTGTCGGGTAGCTCTTATGGATATTTAGGGACTGCGAACAGGGGGATTACGGTGGATGGAGGGGACAGGAGCGAGAGAGAGAGAGAGAGAGAGAGAGAGAGAGAGAGAGAGAGAGAGAGAGAGTGAGAGACGCGTAGATGATGGATTGACTGACCAGTAGGGGGACATAGGGGTCACAACTTCACAGCTAGACCACACAACAACCTGACAACAATAGCGGAAGGGAACGGAGAAGCCGAAAGATCCTAAAATATCTCTGCTAGCCCGCCTTTTCTCAAGGAATATCTGCTAGCCTGCCCTTTCCTAAAGAATCTCTGCTACCCTCCCTGACCGAAAAACAGATTTTCCCCTCCCCTGCCCCCCAGGTCCCAAATTAGGGCCCATAACGGCGTGGCCCAGTGACAATCCAATCAGGGCCCAAAACCTGAAAACTGGCCCATAGCGCCTCAGTATTCCGCAACTTTCCGCTGAACGTTTTCCTTTTCTGGATCTAAGCTCTAGTTCTATAATGCACAGCCTAATCCGCGAACAGCTCCAATCGTTCCTTTATTCGTATAAGAAGCCGACAAGAGAGGTATTTAAGGCTATACCTGGCTATAGACACCGCCGGATCGCTACGGTTTAGGAAGGGCTTCCGGTGGTGTATGATGCAGCTGAAGATCATGCTGAACGGAAGGAAATGGCTTATAGAGATGCGGTGGAAAAGCTGGAGGTTGCGAAGGTGAAATTAGGCTTTAAGACCCCCACCGCTAAACTCAGCTTGCATATAAGCCCAAGCCTAAGCCTGCGCATAAGCTTAACGCTAAGCCTAAGCCAATCCGTAGCCTAAGCCTAAGCCTTGCATAAACTTAAGCCTAAGTACTTATAAACCGAACCCTAAGCCTAAGCCAAGCCTAAGCCTAAGATTATGCGTAGGGTAAGCCTAAGCCAAGCCTACGCATAAGCTTAAGCCGAAGCACAAACCCACGCATACGCCTAAGCCGAACTCTAAACCAAGCCTAAGCCTAATCCTGAGCTTACGCATGAGCTCAAGCCTAAGCCCAAGTCCAAGCCTAAGCTCACGAAGCCCAAGCCAAGCCTACGCCTAAGCCTAAGCTCGCCAAGCCCAAGCCCAAGCCTACGCCTAAGCCTAAGCTCACCAAGCCCAAGCCCAAGCCTACGCCTAAGCCTAAGCTCGCCAAGCCCAAGCCCAAGCCTACGCCTAAGCCCGAGCCTAACCCAAGCCAAGGCTAAGCCTAAGTCTAAGCCTACCTAAGTCACCCTCCAGGTGTTCCTTTCGGCCTCTTCCTCCACCTCCTTCTCATTTCCCTTCAATCATCCCAATTAGTCTCCCCTCCTTCCCCCACCCGGCTGGAAGAGCGCATTTTAATGTGCCATAAAGGCTGATGTGGCCCAGGGGGGAGGGCCAATTCAAAGTTTAAACAGTGGGGGGCCCTGGTGGCGATAAAAGGTGGATTTTATCCAGGTTTCAGTGGGGAGAAGTCCCCCATAAATGTGTTTATCGCGTGATTTCCCGGTGATTCCAAGGGCTAGTGCGGGCGTATGCAAATGTTGATGAAATTAGGGATTAGAGGATACCTATATTTTTGAAATTGTGTTTTTGACGTATTTTTATCTGGAAAATTCAACACAATCGGAAACCTACAAAAAACTCGCAAAATTCCCTCGCAAAAATGTTGAAATTACCGTAAGCTCGCAACAAGAATGTTAAACGCTAAAACTGAAACTAAAAAATGGCTAGTTAAAAATAACACCAAAATCTTAAATTATAAACTAATATCCCGAAGCTCCAATTAAAAATCCCGAATCACAGTAAATGCCGAAATGCCAAAAAGCTTGGTTATCCAAGGAAAAACGTCAAAATCCCGATCGCCAAAATCCCGAGAGTCCTAATCACGATAGTTAGAATCCCGACAGCCAAAATCCGGACAAAAAATCCCCACAGGCAAAATCCCGAAAGCCCTAATGCAGACAGCAACAAAAATCCCGACGGCCAAAATGCCGACAACCAAAATGACATGCAAAATAGCTGTTAAAAAGGGGAAATGGCATTAAATTAGCGTCGAGAATATGTCGTACATATTCTTCTGTCGGCATTTTGGTTGCCGAAATTTTGGCTGTCGACATTTTAGCTGTCGGCATCTTTGCTATCGGTACTATAGCTGCTATTCGGGTTTTAGTCATCTTTCCTAAAAGTCATCTTTCCTAAAGTCATCTTTCCTAAAGTCATCTTTCCTAAAAGTCATCTTTCCTAAAAGTCATGATTCCTAAAAGTCATCTTTCCTAAAAGTCATGATTCCTAAAAGTCATCTTTCCTAAAAGTCATCTTTTCTAAAAGTCATTTTTCCTAAAAATCAATATTTCTCAGTTGATTTTTTTTCAAGAAAAAATTTTTTGGAGCGGCCTTGGCCCTAAAATTTTAATGTCTCCATGCCGTACTAGATCTTTTCGGGATGGTTTGATTTAAGTTATGCTATCTTTGAATTCATAAAACTATTCAGAAATCAAAAAATAGGATAGGCTCCGATGGGACTAAGAGCTTTTATGAGGACTGACGGCATACAAGGCATTTTGCCGTTTCTACACAGCAAGCAGCTTTCAAGTTAGGCGGAGGTGGCATCCCTATTCGCCTACCTAACTTCAGGAACAATTAATCTTCGAAAAAAATAGTTTTTAGAAAAAAGTGATTGAGGAAAAATTATAGTAAACGATTACCTAGTTTTAGGAAAAATGACTTTTAGGAAAGATGACTTTTAGGAAAGATGACTTTTAGGAAAAATGACTTTTAGGAAAAATGACTTTTAGGAAAGATGACTTTTAGGAATCATGACTTTTAGGAAAGATGACTTTTAGGAAAGATGACTTTTAGGAAAGATGACTTTTAGGAAAGATGACTTTAGGAAAGATGACTTTAGGAAAGATGACTTTTAGGAATCATGACTGGGATTCCTGCTATTCGTTTACTCTTCATTACTTTCCAGTCCCTTCAAAACACCTCCAAAGCCTCCAATCTCAACGCCCAATTTTTGTAGCCCCCAATGCCGCGATTTTGGCAATTCCTCAGCTTCACAGAAACCCTCAGGCAGGCTGGGGGTACTATGGAGATTCCATTTCCATCCTCTTTCCATCTGCCCTCCTCCAATGCCCAATTGGCCGTGCCCCAAATTGGAATGAAGAACGGACGGGGATTTTTGTATGGAGCGGATGGAAGGGGCAGAAATGAATTTATGGGATGAGGGATGGAAGGGGAGGGAATAGGTCCATGTCAATCAACCGAAAACGATTTGAGGCAGGGAAGAGCGAAAATGGGAATATGATGGAATTTTGAGGGGTCTGGAAAACATTTGTCGAGTTTTTGGGCAAAAAGCAATAAGTTAGGCGTCGAGGGGTTTCGAACCCGAGTCGTGTGCGTGGGAGGCGAGAGCTTTACCAATGCACTACAGATCAATTTCGCGCTGATAATTCAAAAATCTAAGAAAATTGTTAGCAATATCAACATTTAAAAAAAGAAAATTAAGATGGCGTAATCCAAAATCACGGCATCGAACATCGTTTAATCTTAAAAAATTCGAATAAAAACGCCTAATATAAGGATAGAAGAGCGGATGCAGGAATCTGATGGAGTTCAGGGGTCTACCAGGCCTTGGTTCATCTTTTGGTTGAAACGCAAAAAAATGACGCCGCGAGGATTCGAACCCGGGTCATGTTCGTGAGAGGCGAGAACTTTACCAATACACCACAGGGGAACAGGGTGTTTTTAGGTGGTGAATTGGCTACTCGGTGCCTATCATGTCAAGGTGCAGGGTTCGAATATTTGTGGTGCAAAAATTTTTTGCTTCTTTGTGAAGACCGACAAATAAAGAAATCTCTCCTTCTTCAGCGTATGAAAGTCGGGTTTGCCGTTCGAGCAAATCGAGATTACGATGGAGCCCTCGACCGTCACAGCCCTCTGATTGACAAGACTATCTCTTTCCACAAGTCCCAATTCCTGCATATTCATGCCGTAAGTGGATGAAGTATACTACAAGCTATACAATTTTTTAGCGATATTCCCCGGAATGGTGGATCGGGCGAATTGTGGAGAAAAAGGGCAAAATGGGCTTCATCCCGACGGCCAGACGATTGGGAAGGATGGAGAAGAAGATTGTTGATGAGGATGGGGGGAGGATTGGGTACGGTGGTTTTTGGAAAAAGGGAGCTAGCAGAGATCCTTCAGGAAATTCAAATATTTTGGGCTAACTAGCAGAGTTCCTTGAGGAATTTCACCCCTCCTCTGGGCTAGCTAGCGACGATTCTTCAGGAAACCTAGGTTCAGGCCAGAGTCCAGACTAGCATTTTGGGCTCTCGGGCAAGCTAGCAAAGAATTTTTAGGACGATGGTTTGATCGGGGCACGTTAGCAGAGAGTTTTAGGCGAGGGCATGCAAGCATAGATTCTTTAGGAATTCTTGTATTAAAGGAAACATGAAGTGACAAATCTTTCGCAATAGAGCGTCTATTTTAGCCCCTCATCCATCTGGGAATGCCCGGCCCCATATACCGTAGTCCCCTCTTCGAGACCCGTCCTCTTCATCGGTCCAGCCTTTCATGGCTCACAGGTTCGATCAAAGAATCACAAATGTTGTTAATTTTTATTTTTTTCCGGTATACTCCAAATTACAGTACTCTATTTAAATCCATTTTAATCAAAAAAATTTTTATATCACCGACATGATGCACACGGCCCTCCGCAGCGAGATACAACGACGGATGGGAGATCGGTGCAAGAAGCTGCAAACGGATATAGGACGGAAATATTTGGGGGAGAACGGATTACGGTAGGGCCCTAAAAGGTGACCTGAGTACCGTAATCTTTAGAGGAGAATGAAAAGGAGTTGAAGGCAATCACGATTCTGGCTGAGGACTTGAAGATTTTGCTACTTGAAGCTCCGCATATTAATACGCCTATGGGTGAGAGGAGAGAGAGAGAGCGAGAGAGAAAGAGAGAGAGAGAGAGAGAGAGAGAGAGAGAAAGAGAGACAGGACGCCGATTCGAGAGATTTGTGGGATTACTTATCTCGTCTCTCATGCTCTCTCTCTCTCTCTCTCTCTCTCTCTCTCTCTCTCTCTCCCTCATGCTCCCTTTCTTTCTCTCTCTCTCTCTCTCTCTCTCTCTCCATCTCTCTCTCCATCTCTCGCTCTCTCTCTCTCTCCATCTCACGCTCTCTCTCTCCATCTCTCGCTCTCTCTCTCCATCTCTCGCTCTCTCTCTCTCTCTCTCTCTCTCTCTCTCTCTTCTCTTTCTGTCTCTCACTCACTCTCTCTCCTTTTATATTTTTTTAGACCTAAAAGACATCCACCTGGCCCCCATCATCGTCCAGATTCGAGTCAGCAATCGAAGTGTAAGCACTTGGAATTTAAAAATCTTTAGGTTCCCAGCCTTGCCAAAAATCCATATTCCAGGTGCTGATGCGGTTGATGAACAAAACGGGCATCGGGGCCAACAACAAAAAGACCGAACTTGCCGGTGTTGATGCGCTTAGCGGGTAATTAAAGGGAACATGACACGCAGGAATTCTAAAATTTCGCCTTCTAAGTCGATTTAAGATTAGAATAAATTTGATCTTCTGTCAAAAATTTGCTTTAAAGGGCCCGGGAAGGCATAATTTCACGCCAGAAGTAGGGATTTATGATTTTCAGCAAAGATCCTTTAAGTCTACAGTAACCCTATTTTTGGCTAAAATATGCCCTTAAGGGGCCAGGAAATCTAACGTTCTAAAAAAACGCTAAGCCCCA
>CATQJA010001237.1:0-20365 GCA_958295435.1 Mesorhabditis spiculigera | reverse complement strand
GACATATAAGGTCCTTCCTTTGAAGGGATGTACAGGTTATGTCTATGGATTTTCTAGCTAATTTGTCGAGGGTGCGACACGCAACGCGTGCAACCTTCCACCTCCGTGATTCAGGATGTTCAGGGATGAATTTGCGTCGCGCGTCGATTAAAACGATGGGGAGAATTCACTTTTAAGGGATGCCGACGGCATAGTCAATCGGTTACGCTGCCGGAAAGAAAATGTCTCTGCGCCTCTCCCTGGGCGCGCTCTACCCACGGCGGCTGCCCGCGAATTTGTTGATGAGGAGGGATCGACACATGCCGTCGGCAGCCCTTTAAAGGGACCGGCAAGGCATGTATTCTATGGATTTTTGCCGCCTTTACCGTTCCATTGCGTAATACATTACAAGTCGTAATTTAAGAGCCCTGAAACGCAGCTGAATGTTCTTGCACGCTGCATGTCGCGGGGCGGACTCCTAGTACCATGCGTCCGCGTTGCGTATCGCGGCAAAGTCCATAGAAATACCTTGCCCGTCCCTTTAATGATATACTCGAACCCTATCTCCCGACCAAAAAGCAAAAAGTTTGTTGCGGACCAGGATCAGTTTCCGGATATCGCGGCTGATAATGAATAACGTCACCAATTAGCCATGTCGATTTTGGCATGCCCGCAGCACGCAACGCGTCTATCGAAGAAGCGGTAGGCGTCGCGTGTCCCGCCCGCGATAAAATACAGAAAATACGTAGCAAAAAAAATAAATCTTCGACATGCCATCCCTTTAAAGAGAACGCTTCAACCAAAAATCCTGTATTTTCTCTGTATTACTGTACCCTCTTGGCTGTACCTATCGATTTTATGGACTTATCATACCGTAATCTTTTGGAGTAACTTCTTGTCACTCCCCACGCCCCTCTACCTCCTCTCCAACACAGTCCCCCGCCTTCCTCGACAATGGCATTGTCGGTAGCTCCCTTTCTTTCCGTCACGTTGGTCTCATACGATGAACTACACGGGGCACCCAAGAGGACTTTTAACGTCCACCGGCCCATCAATCAACGCCCAAATTTACACAGAAATTATCCCGCTTTTTGCACGGTACTCATTTTCCAGGCACACCCCGGGTAATGTGTTGTGCCGAGGCCGACCTCGGACTCGACATCTTCACCAAGGCTCCATTCAGGGAAATATATTTGTCAAGGTATGAGTGTCATTACAGTATTTTATCAAGAACGCTAAAAAATATAATTATGGACGTAATAAGAAAAAACTGAAAATAAAGTTTAGCAAAACTCTAGCAAAATCGCTATAAACTATTGCTGTTGAAACAGATTTAAGAACAAAAAAATAAACACATTTAGGGGGTAATTCTAAAGGATTTTACATATTTTAGCAAAATTTCGGTGAAAAAAATAGTATATTCAAAATTTCAAAGCCAAAAAGGCAGTATTACAATGGTATTTTGATTCTTAATAAACTGCAATTCGAATTGCATTAGCTTCTTCGTGAAAAGAGTGAAATTTGGAAAATTTGACGAGTTCATCGCAATTCTCGCAAAATTCTGAGGATTTGCATCTTTTAATCGCAAAAATTTGTACAGAAATGGCTGAGCTGGGTGCGGTTTAATCGGTGGTCCAAAAGCTTCGCTTTTCATGGACTTTTTGAAAATTAAACTCCCATTTCTGGACTTTTTTTGACGGTTTATATATACCAGAGTTATTCCTCAATCTCCTACGAACTTCCTAGTCGTTAAAACATTAAAAATCCATCCATTTCCCGGGGCGCGCCGAGGAAAAAGCTACCTTTAATCTTTACGCTGATGGATCAAACTACACATATTCATTACCCATAGGCTAATGCGGAATGCGCGCAGTTGCGATCGGTAAGTAAGGACTCTGCATTTCATCAAAAAGCAAAAAATACGCCGCGCGGTGGTCGAACCCGAGGTGTCGAGATCGTAAAGTAGTGGAAAACGTTTGAACTATCCTCAATTTTCCAGGCAAACCCACGCGGGATCCACTTCTCGGTGACCGTCATCGTCTCCTTCCACCCATCAGGCTTCATCACCATAATGATAGAGCCTTTCACGTCGAAGTGTTTTTACCTGGGGACCCGAAGAGGTTGTAACATCGCATATGGAAGTCAAGTGAGTAAATCAGTTCGTGATTTCATTACAGAACTTCACGATTTATTTCTAGTAGTTTAGTTAGTCGTAGATACGATACACAACTTTGATAAAGCGTAGTTTCACGCGCAGCGGCTGGCGTTACGGTCAAGGGCAGAGAATTACATGGCGTGTACCCGCGCAATTTCGTTTTTTGCTATAGAATTCTATTCTATGTTTTTAGTAGTGTCTATACGTGCCCAAGATACACATTGTCAAAAAAAAAATTCGTGCAAAAAGTGTCGTAAAATCGTCTTTCTACCCGTTCCAAACGATTGAACACTCCAACCCGTCCCTCAACTTCCGGACCGTCTTTTTTAGCCATCTACCAACCACTGAAATAGCCGATGACATGCCGATGCCCACATGCGACTACTCTGTGCGACGAGACGGACCCCACGGCCCCTGTTCTATCTTTGCAAATGTAAATGGGAGAAACGGTGGAAAGCCGACAAAAGGTCTTTACCAACGTTAAATCCGGATCTTCCACGTGTGAGAAGTGCAAAGAAGGGCTGAGATGGGGATGCTCGTCAAGAAATGCGCCGTCAATGATGGGGATGGTGATGAACGTAAAATCATCAATCCCGAGGGTAAAACTTTATCAGTATGTAGCTTCCATGAAAGCTTTTATGGTTTGAAAGAGGAAAAGCGGAAAAGGTATTCTATTTTCGATTCTAAGGTTAACGATCCCAAAAAACCTGCCAAACTAAAAACACAGAAATCAAAGTAATAAGGAATATAAAATTAGACGATCTATCGAGTTTTATTTTGCTTTAGTGAGCTTCTTTGTAGCCAAAAAATGGAAAAGAAAAGGGGGTTTTATTCTGTGTTTTACGATTGCTTTATGGTCCTGAAAACTATATAAAACTACAAAAAATACAAACAAGTATAATAAAAATGAGGCAACTAGATCGTGTTCAACCGATGAGTGGCCTACTATCGGACCACTCTATGACATCAACCTCATGAGAGCCCACGCAACGAGCCAAGTAAGCAAGCTTTTTCGTGTAAAACTACCAAAAATGTAAGGTCTTCAAATACGCCGACTCAAACCAACTATACTTCACACTGCCAAATCCGTCTATGCCAAAAGACGATGGTGGGCAACTGCCAGGGGGTCATGGTAAATTTGAAAAACAAGGCCAAAAAAAACACCAAACCCGCTCTAGCCCCCAAAATGCGGCCCCGAAGAAGCGCCATCCAATCGAACGCGTCGTGAAGCCGCAGATTTGTTGCTGCGAAACTATGGAGGCATCCACAAAATCGAGAAACCATTACCACAATATGCAATGTTGCCAGCTTGATGTGGCGACGCGCAGCCAGCTGTGACTTCCGACCCCGAAGACGCTACCGCCGACTCCGAGGTCAACACCCCGGCCTCTTCTGCGTCCCCTCACTAAATCCCCCCCTTCATCCCGGCCGGCTGATCGCGCTCATTGTGCTCGGTTCCGGTTTTCCACATTTTCTTCCGGAAACCAAAGTCAGAAAAGGATCTCAATTAAACGGATTTGTTTGTCGGGGTGGTCGATAATAAACACAGCATTACGAAATGCACATAGAATTGACATCTGCCTGAAATGCAACTCGCCTGGATTTGCTTTGTGTCAAGGACTTTGAAATACGAAGTGTAGAAGTTTATTAGGTAACAGTGTTCATTGTAGTCCTACGTTGTTGGGAGTGACTACGAGGCGCTTCTATGAACTCGTACAATCTCTACCCTAATAGGAATCGAAGATTACTTTTTCTTTTTCGAAAAAATCTCTCGTTGCTCTTTCCCTTTAGCTAAAGAGAGATAAATTTACGGGAAGGTCAGAGTAGGTAAGGTGTTCATTGTACTCCGGCGTTGGCAACACCGTGGCACTCCAGTGAACGCTCAACGCTTTGCATGAATAGCAACTGCCGCGTGGCTTGTCTTTTTAGCCTAGCGACCCTCGACCGTTCCCGTTTGTTCCCTTTAGCTAAAAGAATATAATTTTAGATGAAATTAAATCGTTATTCGACCCTACAAAGCAACATGTTTTGCATAATCTTCTTTATTTCGTTTTAAAGGTGGCGGCACCACTAGAAAATTTAGAATTTTGTCAGCAAACCGGTCAAGCTGAAAACGTTCAAAGTGAATTTTAAGTCTAGTCTACTTTTCACTAAATTATCCACACCATTTCACGCGTACGACGAGCTGGTAGAGGGTAACCAACACTGCATATGGAGGGCGGAGAGGGGCTCTCTGTCTTTCTTTCTGCCATGGCCTTACGCGCGGGATATCGGATTTTTCGCCTTCTGCCTACCGATTCCACGGAGGTCGCTCGCCTTTAGGCGCATTTTCATACAAGAATTGTTTCTTCATTTCGATGATTACAATTCTATAGTATCGTATCTTTCAAAAGATTTGTTCAAAATCCAGCATATAAATACTTTGCCGTTGCAAATTTACTATGGTCACGGCGATTCAGAAGCCGATCCATTGAATCCGAAAATCTATCACGTTTCGTTTTTCAGATGTCGGGAATTTTGATTGACGACATGTTCACAGTGAAAGACGTCGATCCCGATGGGGAGAAGTTTGATCGCGTCCTGCCGGCTCTTCTGCGATTCAGAAACGATGCGGTATTTGCATTTTACTAAAGAAAATATGGTTTTACTTTAGAATGAACCTAATCTTGGATGTCAACACGCAGATGTATCCCGTGGATCTGAACGAGCAGTTTCGACTTGTGCTAGCAACCACATTGAGAGAAGACGGCGGTGCCGAGGAAGGTGTCTATGATCAACAGGTGATTTTCTTAACTTATTCTCTATTTTTTTTTCAGGCTGAATCCACGAGAGCAGCGCAGTTTGAATACGTGATGTACGGCAAAATCTACCGAATTGAAGGCGGCGAAGCCGGCCACGATAAGGACAGCCAAAATCTCGACGTCTATGCATCATTTGGAGGTGAATACAGAAAGTTTAACGGAGTTTGCATTTATTTGGCTACTGCCAGATAGTAAAAGTTTTCCAAATGCAATCGAAAAAGTTTTCGTTTTTCCAGGGCTCTTGATGCGGCTTCGCGGCGACGCCTTCAACCTGCAAGAATTCGAATTGGACAAGTACATCTACCTCCTTATGAAGAAGAGCAGTTTTTGAGTTTTGATTTGTGTACACGTTGTTTCATTTTTGTTATTGACGGTTGATTTTGAGACTATGCATAAACGGATTGAAATTTTATGCGTTTTTCGGGACTGGATTTGCCATCAAACGTGCTTGAATGAATTGAAGAAAAGAATTTAACCCATATTCAGGGCATGAATAATGTGGAGGTGGTGGAACTATCCGATGACGAAGCCCCGGTCACTAGCACTACAAAGGCCCACGTCGAAGTGAGCGTCCTCGAGCCCATCGACCTCGCATTGCTATTGCAGCGTGGGGGCACTGGTAAGAAATCAGCCGTAACCCATAAATTCTTTAGGCGTGAATCTCGCAAGAGCTCAGTCTGCCCTTGTAAGGCCACCCTACCAACTGCCAGTCGCAGTTCACAAAAACGGCGCCGTCCCGATCAAGCGACCATTGCCAAACGGAAATATCCCTTCGTAAGGCTTTAATCTTTGAGCTTAAATCTTTTCAGGCATATAAAATTGCCGGATCGGGTCGATAAAGCGCGCCTGGATAGATATAAACTCGTCGCGACAGGGCGCTATGATCGGGGCTATGAAGTCGACGGAATCACATTTAAGGTATATCCAAAATACCTAGAAATTATAAAAATTATGTTTAGTGGTACGTACATGGACTGCAACAAATTAATATACGGCAACGGCCACATGATCTGTCATTTATGGGCGCATTTCAGTGGGTTTTTGAAATAGTGAAAAACTGTGATTCAGATGAGGCCACGCCGTTCGAGCGACTATCGAGACCGTTGTCCCATCACCGAATGCTCGCAAAGCGAGGCTTGGCCGATGTGGAAACACTAACACGATGCACCCAGTGTCGTCATGCTTTCAAAAGCCCTTATGACTTACAGGTAAATTCATGCCCAAGCTAACAACGCTGAATTTAGTGTCATTATACTCGTACTCACTCCCGCGTCCCAGAATCGACAAATGAATCCAACTGCGCTATCTGTGAAACAGAACAGATGGATTTGCGAGGTCATCTTAGCCAACACCGAATCAATGTATGTTTCTTAGATGCTTGGGGTTGTTTAGTAAAAACCAATTGTCGTGCTAGAAGGGTAAGCTCTCCGCGATCAAAATCTATAAAAAGCTACGTTTTCCAGGATTCCCCCTACGTGTGCAAGGTCCGTTCGTGCGAATTTCGGGCGTCGCAGAGAATGAACTTGTTCGACCATTATTCCCAGGTTTTGGCATTTTCAGGACGAAGTTACATGCCTTATTGCAGATGCACCGGGATACCACATTGCTCTGGTGCCCGTTCTGCCCCTACGTCGAATATATTTCTCGGAGCCAGCTGCAGCACAAGCAAAGATGCCATCCATTGCCGATCGCTCATTGACCATTTTATGAAGCATGTCCAGGGTAACTGCAGAATTCCGCCTTTTCACCCTCAATTACAGTTGGGCAGACGTATCGTTGCCGCCTGTGCGCCTACGCTTTTCTAACACGCACTGAATTGCACGCACATCAACATGCTGACCATACGGGCGTGATACCGCCAAGTTGGAACGTCAAAGCGGTAAGATTTCCTTTAAAAATTAGCTATAAACGCGAATTTAGACCAAAAACGCATGGCAAACCTCCACTTCCAGCAAACTGCAAATACACCCCGAACAGAAGGTAAAAACCGTTTAATTATGTGACCTATCCCTTTTCAGAAGTTGAAAAACAAGTGCGTGATCTGTCAATGCCCTTGTGAACAGACGAAGTGCTCTTTCTGCCAGCAAAACTCGAGAGAATTCTTCAAGAAGGGAATCCCACACGAATTCGAACGAGACGGGCTGAATAAGAAAAAGATTGGAAGGTGGGGTTTACCATAAATCTTATGAAGCAGGCAGCTTTAGAGTTCAACTGAAATGCGGGTGCAACTTTACAACTTACAACTCGGATTTGATGACTCACCACCGAGGGTCTTGCAAAAATACGAAGGCCGTCGTCTCTGTGGAACTCCCGCCAAGGTTTTATCATTATCTCCGATATATCCTGTTTTTTAGACCCGATGATGACCAACAACCAAGCGAAGCCGATTTCCGGGAAGCAAAGTTATTTGGAGTCCTCCCTAGAGAGGTTAGCATCTTCTCTGAGCCATAAAAGCTATTTTTTAGAATTGCGTCAGACGCGCCACTTATCAGAGCACAAGAAACGGAGAGGCTATGAAGAGAAGGAAATTGGCCGACATTCGCGAGGTCATCACCGACATTGACGACGACCATTTGCTGGTCACTAAGCAGGCGTTGGTGTAAGTCGAATTTGGTCTATACTTATCCGCTTTTTTAGACGTGCTCGCCACAACGACGTCGCAGCCAGCCTCGCCATATATCGCAAAATTTTTGGCACCTAACTATCTTGGCCCTATTTGATATATACTAATTATTTTCACCGTGCTTGCCATTTGCTCCCCCGCCCCCGAATGCCTTCTTTGTCTGTATGCATTGTTTGTTCAATCCGATCCTTTTGTATCCCTTATGTTCCCCGGAAGTCTCAGCAGGGGACCAGAGTCACGGGTGCTGTTTTCACACTTTCCAATGTTCTATTCAATGGATTTAGTACAATAAAGGCTTTCAACTAATGAATTACGCATACATTCCAGGCTAAAACACAGGACCATGACATTTCCGCCAACGGCCAACATGCTTGTGAAATAAGCTGTACAAGTCCGGACAAGTTTTTCTTGCTCGGATCTGGATATTACAGAAAAAAATAACAAAGATATGATGGTTTCTCTTGAACATCAGAATTTGCGCCGGAAAGGGTAAAATGCACTATATGATGCCTAAAACAGGCCTCCGGATCGTAATTTCTTCCCTACTAGCCTGTACGTTGGTTAATTCAATTTATTAGCACCAAAAACACAAAGAAAATATTTCATTTAGAAATTTTTGTATGTTTTTGGCCTCAAATTGGCGTAAATGTCACTGGCGGAGATGGCATGGTCCCCTAAAACACGGACCATCAGACCCGCGACACTCCAATTTACACGCGCGGTTACGGTATCCGCCCGTTCAATCGGGCAGCGGGGTGTTTTCATTTCAGTCTGGCCCCTCCTCGCACCCCTCTCTCTCCAATTTGGCTTATGCGATTTTTTTCGCCGGCGCCTTTCACCGCAGAGTAAGCCGCGCGTTCTCAAAACAACGATAAAGAAACCCCTTCTGAAATGTTCTGTTTGCGATTGTACAATGAGCCGTTTTCTTTTCCTTTCCACCACCGTTTTTCCTTGCCTTCCACCCCGTTTTTGCCTCTTGCGATTTTGGCCGCAGAGAAAACCGCGCCTTTTGAACGTTTTGAATTCGTGGGAGCTTTATCTAAAACCTTGCACTAAAACGGAATGGCAAAGCACTAAGCCTGAATCTACTCTCGATTACTATATCAGTTTTGATTTACCGTCCTCGTTCTGCCGTCTGATCCAATAGTGCCAAAGCTTACGCGAGCTTTAGCTTTTTTTTTACATCGATTGCCAGGCAATGCTTACGAGATTTTATCAACACTATTTATTTGAAATGTTTTTTTGAAGCTCCATTGGGTTCTCGATTCTCCGGCTAACTTTTGCATCTACCAAACTAGTCTTTTTTTTCTTCGATAATTCCACAAAAGCTGTTGATCATTTCCTTCCTTTATTACATTTGAACTTCAGCATGGTCGACGAAAAGCCTGCTGTGATCCCGCTCGTCGGGAAACTGGCTCCCGGTACGGGTGGTGTCCCGTTGAAGAACATCCTTGTGAATGCGTTCCAGCTTCGTGTGGGACCCAATGTCGCCATCTACAAATACACCGTTTACAGTAATTTTTTCAAGGTTATAAAAACTTTATTTTAGTAACCATACTGTTCAACGCGACCGGGAGGCCGTACGAAGTCACAAAGATTCTGCGTGAAGAGTTAGTTTTTGTCGGTTTTTTAAAATCGATTATTTTAGTTTCGGGGAAACCGAAAGGAAGAAGCTTCAGCGGCTGATCCTCGCGTTGTTGTTCGAGAAGAAGGCCGAATGTTTTCCGAGGAATTTTGCAAACCGCCACGTTTCCGACTGCGCGGCTTCGATTTATTCGCAAGAGAAAGTCAAGATCCCAAATGAGGTATAACTTAAATTGTCTTTTTTCTACTCTTTTTTTTAGGAAGAAGGTCTCGTCTTCTCCTTTTCCAACGAGGACATCAAGCACTTGCCAAGGTGCACAAATGCTGTGAAGATCGACATTACGTTCAAGCAATGCAAAGACAAGTTCCAGGTATATTCATTGAAGGTGTTACACTTCGGGTTTAGTGTTCCTCCAGCACTCCTGACAATCTATTCATGGAATACGCCAACATTGCCGTGTCTCACCAGATCTCTGCTGACCTGTAACATTTGAATTTGTAACTTACGTCTTTTTAGGGAGACCTTCCTGATCTCGAAGAACGAAATCTTGGTCGTCGACACCAACAATACGCAGTTCACACAGGCAGAAGCGCCCGACGTTACCGGGAACGCCATCGTGCGTTTATAATGAGTATCTTACCTTCTATTCTTTAGGCGGTGCCGGCTATCAAGAAGAGTGTCAAGCTCATCGACGCGAAGCGTGAGGGACAAGCCAAGCTGCAAATGCAACAGAACAAGGGCCATCTTCAACAGTCTGGCAAGCCATCGCCCAGCTTCTCCCTGATCGTCGACATCTCCAAACACCCGATGCACATGGCCACCGACCTCTCCCAGAAGATCGAGGCCATCTGGATGGGCCAGGGTGGCCAACGCGGCGGACGCTTCGATATCTTGCAGGCCATCCGATCGCCTGTGGTCCAGGCAGCTCTGAAACGTACGTTCTTAACCCTTTTCCCGGATCCGACCTTGTTGCAGATCTTGAAGTGGTTCCCACTCATCGCCCTGACGCTCGTTCATTCACGATCGGAAGTTTTGCTGGAAGCGCCAATGAGGTCAAGTTGCAGGGCGAGCCCACGACTATCGCCCAATTTTTCAAAGATCGTTATCGCATCAACCTCAAGTTTGTTATTACCATATGAAACGCCTTTCTTTTAGGCATCCGAACTGGCCGCTGGTGCGTGATCGTCGGGACAGCTTCTTCCCGATCGAACTTCTCGCCGTTTGCCCGCATCAGAAAGTTCGCAAGCAGCAAGAATACCCACAGCAGAGTGAGAGGATCCTGAAGGTAATTTCGTAATTTATTCTCTTACATTTTACTTAGGCCTCCGCTCTTGCTCCCATCGAGCGCGCTAAGCAAATTCAGAAGGGCCTGAATGCACTGAATTTGACGGGTCCTGATTTCACAGACAAGACTGGCTTCCATTGGGATCGCAGGAGCTGATGAAGGTACGGTGTATCACTTTTCATAATTTTCTTTAGCTCACCACGGCCCGCACCCTGGCTCAACCGCAAATCATCTACGGCGGGCAGAAAGGAGAAAACCCGGATGCTTCTGGACGTTGGCGCCTTGAGCGAAACAAGTATTTCGGCCCCGCCAAACCTGTTGCGAAGTGGGAGGTGTGGGGTCTCGTGGAGCAGCACAACTTGTCGCACGTCGGGTAATTAATCATTTACTTTTCAAATCCTTCATAGTGATTTTGTCAATCAACTCGTGACACGTGGCGCAGCTCGCGGTCTGGCACTCGATGATAAGCCTGTGAAGGTAAAGCCCTTGTTATTTTTATCTACAACCCTTTTTTAGCTCCATATTGGTCCCGAGGAGCTGGAGCAGAACATGATAGCCGCAAGGGAGGGGCTCGACAGTTCGTGATGGTGATTTCCAGAAGTACTACACGCCCACAGTAAGCTTCGGGACTGCAATATTTTAGTTTCCTTTTCAGAGGAATTGAAGTACTGGAGCTGAAGTACAACATTCCCACGCAAGAAGTGCTGATGAATGTCGCCCGCTCGGCCGTTCAAAGGCAACAGGGCGTCACCTTCGACAACATCTTGCTCAGACGAACATCAAGAACAAGGGGCTCAATCACGATGTCAAATTTCGTGAGGGACGCGTAAGGCTCTTCGCCCTTGATGTAATTCTTTTGTTTGGGATGCAGAAGCTGGTCAACAACAAGGAGCGCATCATTATCGGCATCGAGATGAGCCACACCACCTCTGGAGAGAAGGAAAATTCGGCTTCGGTCGTCAGCTGGTCTGCAAACTGCCTCAGCCATCCCGTCCTCTACACTGGCAATTTCATATAAATGCGCCCGCGAAACGAGGCACACCGTGATTTTGGTATACTGATCTGTATCCTCTTTAGCCGTGCCTCGATCCGGTGTTCAAACAGGTCATCATGCGGATGAAGAAGTATCGTCCGAAGCCAACGAAACTCGATTTCGATATCTATATTGGTGGAGTCTCTGAAGGGCAGATGGCCAGGGTAAATTTTTTGCCTTTAGCCAATGATTTTTCTTTCTAGGTTGCACCAACGCCGTCCAGAAACTTCGCGAAAATCTGCTACCGATGAAGATCGAGCACAACATTTCTGTGGTCGTCGTTTCGCTCGACCACGCGGAACGCTTCTTCATTGAGGTTTGTCTTGGTATTCTATCTCCATAGTCCCCTAGAACCCGCCGGCAAATGGAAAATGCTCCGAACAGAACGTTAGACCTGGGTTGATCGTCGATCAGGAAGTGACCCACCCGAGCCGATCCGAGTTCTTCCTATCGGCCTGCATGCCCCTTCAGGTATAATTACACGCATCGTCGCAAAATATTTTTCTAGGGGAACCATCAAAGTGCCGAAGTACACTATCTGCGTCGACACGTCTACAGGAGCGGACGATGGCAGACTTCCAAATGCAAGCCTACGGTCTCTGCCACTTGCATCAGTACAACACGGCTAATACTCCCATCCCGACGCCCTCTACTGTGCCAGGGACTAGTGCCCAGCGCGGAATGGACGTGCTCAAGTACATCGTGGAAAGGTAAGACAAATCTCTATACTTTTAATGCAAGCTTTCAGGGATCTGCCAACCCGAAGAGTTGGGACCGGGAATTGCCTCAACCAGGTCACCTACCAGCAGACTACCCTGGACCCAACGCCCGCATGGCCTGATCGTTCCTGCTCTACCTAATACAACCTAATGTTTATTTTATTGTACATCACCCTTATTTTATTCTTGTGATGCCTCTATGCCCCCACAATAATTCTTGCCCGGTTGGCGTTTTTTAAGTTCGGCACAAAGTGCCTTGATTTTTCCGACTATATCTGACGTGTATTCTTTTGCCCCTGTGAATAAATGTGTTTTTGGCAAAAGGCGTTTTGGAAAAGAAACACGAAATGGTTGGGCATCCTGCGAAAAACTGAGTATTTCCAAGCTAACTGTGGGAGAGCGGGGTAGTACGGGGCGCTGCCATGGGCGGGCTGAATGCGTGCAGAGAGGCGTAGCCGATTGGTAACGCGCGGCTGAAAGGTTTTGATATGTCGGTTCGACCCTTTCCTCCGGTTTTCGAATTATATTTATTGAACTGGGATTTGTTGATAGCGCAACATCACTGCAACCGATTCACTTTCCTACATTTTGGCGGCAGCCATAATTCATCCCCTATTTTCGTTATAAAACTTCACATTAACGAAGATACTTTTAGACTTGGCTCTAATCACGGTAAATGTCGAGACGTGTGTTGCTGAAGGCTGCATTCAAGGATGTAAAGGATGTACAACCCTATGGGTGCGTCTCTTTGTGCATTATGATCCGAAGAATTTGAGGTTCTTATCAAAGTTTATCTCTTTGAAGGCATGGTGAAGCAGGAGCCCGGT
The DNA here is from genome assembly GCA_958295435.1 of Mesorhabditis spiculigera. Taxonomy (NCBI): domain Eukaryota; kingdom Metazoa; phylum Nematoda; class Chromadorea; order Rhabditida; family Rhabditidae; genus Mesorhabditis; species Mesorhabditis spiculigera. The sequence goes on along the minus strand of CATQJA010001237.1, from coordinate 7,358 downwards.
GACCTCTCAATCTGGCTTCACCGGCGAGGAAAAATTGAACCTGAAACGGCGACCGACGAAGAGTGCTACAATCAGTATTTGCTGCTACGGGTATCAAGTTTTATAGGCAGCCAAATTTAAGTGTTTTAGTCAAATGCTGTGCTGCTTGCCTACTTTCCGAGGCGTTGGGAGCAATCAAGCTGACGAATGCGGCTTTTTTAACTATTGTAGTGAGTTTTTTTGCACGGATTCTTTGACTTTTTAGTCTGTTTATTTTTCTAATTCCATTTTTAGGTTCTGTAACTGGCGTCCCGTTGAAGTGTCTGGACTGCGAGCGCCCCTTTCCCGAAAGCAAGACGGTGGTGGAACATGCAAAACTGTGGGTTTATTTATTACTTCAGACGTTTAGTATTGCTTTTTCTGGAAAAAAACATTAAATTTCAGCTGCAAGGGCACCTTAAGAGGACGATAAAGAAGAGTTCATCCCCAGTCACCCCAAAGAAAGTGCCTCGTCGTGGCGGCCGCAGATCTTATAAGCCTGGTCCTCTCCATTACAGAGTTCGAGGTAGCTGCCCTTTACAGCCTTAATTTCCATTTAGAAACGCCCTATCTGTTCGTCCTCTTGACGCCACAACTCCAGAATAATCTAGACGAAGGAGATCCTAGCATTGGAGCATGGTGAGAAAATTACAACTTTAGTAAAACTTATTTTAGTGATTACCTGCCCGGGTTGCGGTGCGACTTACGAGGAAGCGGGGCTGGTGCTGCTCATCTCGGCCTTTTGCCTGGCCCCACAGAGCAGTCATGATCGCTATAAGGGTCGGCTGAGTGATCTACAATCGTTGCCCGATCGTGAGTTTCGCAGAATAGTCAGAGGCACTGTGACCCAGTCGATGAAGGTATTTATTACAGCAATTCTCCGAATTACAGTACTTTTTAGATCGTCTGTCACGCTTGCGGCAAAGTGATCACGACGCCATACGGTGCCGAATACCACGTCCTACCGCTGTGGCCGTAACCCTGAAGTAATCCATTTTTTTCTGAGTTGGAGATTTCTTTAGGACCGACCTTGGAACATGTCATTATTGCGGTTTTGCCTCGACCCAATCGCTATCGAAGTAAGGCTTTTTATATTTGTTAACCTCTTTTTTTTTTTGTCCAGGCAACACTTGGATGTAGAATGCGAGGAGCGGCGAAAGCTATGAATTCCGAGGGACGCACATTTGTCAAAGGTGAAGCGTACGGTTTTAGGGTCCTAAAAATCTTCTTTTTAGTGAAAGCGAGGAAGAGGAGGAGGAGGAAGAGCCGGCCCTGGAACCCGAACCCGGAGCCCCAACCCGAAGAAATATACGTCGGCGAGGCAAGGCCCAAACGAGTGCCGAAACGAAGGGTATTTGGAAGCAGATATATTTTTAATAGCTTGGTTTTTAGAGAGCAGATGCTGATGGCGACCACAACTTGATCCAGATTTTCATCCTACGGCTACGGCTGGAAATAGCCATTGGGGTAGTTTCACTTAGAAATCTACTTAATTAAATCAATATTTAGGGAAACAAGGAGATTAACAAGTGTCTTGACGGCTATAGGATCAAGGAAAAGATGAATGCATGGAAAGGTGAGAATTATTTTTTTATAAATAATATCTTTCTATAGTTGGTTAAACACCGTGAAATGCCGTCGATCTCTGGTGGGCTAATACCCGGAAAGAGCTCCGAGTCTCCGTCGGAAGGGTGGTACGCTGCGATTCAAATTTCGGAAATTGACGTGACTGGTGGGTTGTGATTTTTGTATCAAAAGCAACAAACTTTTCTTCGTATTTCTGTAAAATACATTTTTCCAGAAACTGTCCCAAATCAAGCTGATCTCGGCCGCTACCAAAGAGCAATCTGGGAATGTCAACGGGCTTGGGAAGAGGAGGTAATTTTTGTGTTAGAATGTTTTTGTGTTTGTTAAAACAAAATGTACGCCTTGTTTAGGTGATGAACAGCCCGTTCACAAATCCCCTACTCGAAATCCCGACTGTCAGCTGGGTAGAGGTGCCGGATAGGTATTTTTGTGTTCTAAAAAGTATGTTTTTTTCTAGCGAATACATCGCCTCGCTCCGCGCCAAGGAAAGCATCGGCATTCGACGCGGGAAAATCCCGGCCACCCCGAGAAAGCCGCCGCCGGAGAAGAAGGATCGGCTGAAGGGACCGCCGGTTTGTTGGAAAATTATTTTTACGCGGGATGGATCTAGGCTTGCGGCAGGATAAAGGCTCTACCACCCACTGAGCTACCACACGATCTTTCGAGGGTCAAATTTGGGGAGAACTTGATGATCGGCAGGGAAGGGGAGCAAGAGCAGGTAGTTTTACGAATCTAGGGAAATCCTGAATTTTAGGAGAATCACGACGAGAATAACCCGGTGACCGATTGGGCATCAGCCAGCTACGTGGGCGGCCCGGTGAACAGCGCCGATTTTTCGGCAACAATTAGATTGGATGGTACATTGGTTTTTCTTATGAAAAACTTGTTTTTAGGAAGTAGCGTGCTCGCCTTGTCCGTCTACCCAGATGACTCTACCCTAACCGGAAGTGGAAATGGCTGGAGAAGCGGTGACGGCTACTTTCAGATTTGGAACGTCATCAGGGTATCGGAGAAGTAACTGATTTTCCCCCCCTTCTTTACCCAGATTGTTCTTAGAAAACCCGCCCTCCGCCCCTGTTGCATGGTGCAGATCAAGGGCCACGGCATGGTGATGAAGCTGAAATGGTGCGCGAAACCCTGCAACACCCCCGAAAAAGGTATTAGAAGCGCTGGAGCGGAAAACGTTCAATTTGTTAAGATATTGACGCTATCGGCTACCTGGCTGTGGCCACGGCCAGCGGAAAGGTGTTGATCTACCGGCTGGCGGACGGGGTATGCAAATCCGTGGAGGGCAAGTTCCCGTTGTACGCGCCGAAGCCGAACATTGTGTTGTGTCAACAGGATTCTCCCGAATGGACGGAGGGATCGACTGTAAGCCTTTTTTTAAGAATCTAACTATTCTGATTTAGCCCCTCGGTGTGCCGCCCATAATCTCGTTGGACTGGACGTTTTCCCAGGGCGGTGATTTGATTGCGGCTGTCAACGCTGCAGGTATATTCGTATTTGTTATTGGTTTAAATGATGGTTTTCGGTCTTAAGAGCATGAATTATCAGGTTGGAAAGAAAGTAATGGCACAAAATCTGTAAACCGCTGTAAAAAATCCGCAGGAACGTCCGATTTGACAGTATGATATATGGTTTGGTAGATCTTCGGATGCTCTATCACGAGACGACCCTCAAAACGCACAAAAACTAATGTACGCGAAAATAAAGGACTCAGAAGTTTCGCAGAAAATTAGGTGAAAGCTTCCAAGCGATATATCTATGCATACAGGCATTTGCATACGATACTTTTAACACCAATCGATAGCCCTCGAGGAGTAGATATCGATAGATGTTGAGATCATCGAAATCGGACTCTGGATGGCCGAGATATGCGCCCTATAAATTTGGTCCACTTCTTAGAACTTTTCTCGAAATCCCATACATTTAGGCCTGCGCGAGCCAAAAACTGCTGCGTTTGCTTCAGATCCCGAACCAAAATCCAGAAAATGCATTGATTTTGGAAGGCCCATATCTTGGCCATCCAGTGTCCGATTTTCATGATCTCAACATCTATCGATATCTACTCCTCAAGGGCTATCGATTGGTGTTAAGTATCGTACGCAAACGCCTGTATGCAGAGATATGTCGCTTGGAAGCTTTCACCTAATTTTCTGCGAAACTTCCGAGGCCTGTATCTTCGCGTCCGTCAGTTTTTGTGCGTTTTGAGGGTCGTCTCGTGATAGAGCCTCCGAAGATCTACCAAACCATATAACAAACTTTCAAAACGGACGTTCCTGCGGGTTTTTACAGCGGTTTAAAGATTTTGTGCCATTACTTTCTTTCCAACCTGATACAATCCGAAAATAAAACGAAAACAATTTTATTTCGTCTTTCACAGAGCTTTTTGTCGATACCTGATCAAAATCTGACACGTCTCCGAGCCGTTCAGACTGAATACTTTTCGGTCGCCTTTTAGTAGCTGATCATTTCCATTCCAGGCGCGATCGTCTTCTGGGAGCTGTCGAAGAAGGAGTACGTGACGGATGAAGGGCTGCTCGGGGCTGAGATGATAGCCGATACATGGAGCTCGCCGGCTGTTGACGCGTGTTGGAATAGTGACCGGACTCGTGAGTACTTTGCTAACTTATTGACGTTCTTACGTACTTTTATAATTTATCTACTGCTCTTTTTAGTCGCCGTCTCGTTCCGCGAGCGCACGATCCGGCTTTTGGACACAAAAAGTGGAGATTGCCTGCTGGAAGAAACTACGGTAAAAGAAATACGGCACTCTTTTTGAGGATCAATTTTAGGTCCGAACTGCCGGCGCGAAAGCTGCAACCCAGCTTCGTCTGTTCCCCGGTGTCTTCATTTTCCAGGTCCGTTTAGATTTATCCCTCATTTTCATTTCTTTTCCAGGCCGAGCCCTTCGCCACGAACGATTCGACGTTTGCCGGTGTCTGCTATCTGGTGCCCGACCAAAAGAATGATGGATATTTCGTTGTGCCGCTTAGCAATCGGTAACTTTAATTTTTTTTGATTTTTGCAACTTTCTTTAGACATGAACTCCAAGTGTTTGATGTGGCTGCCTGTGCGACGAATGGGCTTCTCGTTTCCTGTGGCGTTGATGGTGGGAATTTTGGATCTTTCGCAATATCAGGGGTGAAGCAAGCTTTTGAAAATCAATCCCATTTTTAATATAAACAAATTAAGCATTTCTCTGCTTTTCCTACCATTCATATGCTCAAAAATATGCCTTTTAATTGAAATCTGTAAAAATATGCAGTCTTCACGACCAAAAATAGCCAATTTTCTCGTTTTTACTTTTAAACTTTTTAAGTAGCTTTTTACAATTATTTTATGGATTTTATTTTATTACCAAATTCAGGCGCGCTTCTCGTTTCTACAAATGGTCGATTGGCTCCCGCCTATGCAATGATGGACTTTACCTTCTCTGCCCAACGGAAGGCGCTACAATTGACGAGGTAGAACATCCTGACATTCTCTATATAGATTTTAGGTATCGAATTAATCTACCATCCAAAGAGCCTGGAATCGCACCCCCACTCCATGATACTCACGAAACAGCCCAACAGTACAGCTGGCTCGATGTTAACACCATTGAATGCGATCAAGTATGCAATATAACAAAAGCTGGATACCGTTTTAGGTACCAATGCACCACGGCACGGCTTCGTGCGGTGATCTACGACTGGAGAGCCTCCGAACGTCGTCGCGACGAGCTACGGCGACGACCCGGTGATGGTGACGGGCGGCCAGGCGGGCCTGCTCTTTTATGCTGCCATGTGCGCTGGCGATTTCCCTGGACGATGCACTCCATTTTAACAAGCTTTTTTAACTTTAATGCTTTGCGATTATCACTGTTCCAAAGTTATTCCTTTATTCATACCTGATTGTTGTTCTATTCATCGATATCTCCTCGTTGTTGCTACTTTACTTTAACACAAACGTTACATTAGTTGATAAATTAATAAAATATTCCAAAAATATTTTTACAGATTTTTAACGTTTTTTTAATGCTCCGCTATTTCCAGCCATCTTCATCGATTGCCATAATTCACCCCCTGACCTCGAGCGGGAGCGATCCAAGGAAACATGTGGGCTCGACGATCGTTTTGAGGCAGTATGTTTGTGTCTCTGTCCGTCTCTGTATGTCTGTTCCGTGTCTACAGTTTTGTCCTCTTACGGGACACACACCACAAGTGTAAGGTGGCTTGAGGAGAGAATAAGGCCGTCAAGGTTGGCCCTCCCTCCTAGTCGGTGGGTGGAAAAAGCCTGATGGAGGAGGAGAAAGAGGAGCTATATGGGCCTGAGGTAAGCATCTCGGTTGGGATAAGTGGATGGCGGAGGGGGTGGTAGTGGGAGACAGCGAAAAGAACTGGTAACAGGTTGAAAAAGGCGTAAAAAAGAGGCGTTCTAAAGTGACTGGAGGAGTTCTGGGTGTTTTCGAAGATCTCTAACGCTGAAAATTGTAAATGGAAAATTTTAGAAGCTCTGAAACGGAGTAAACCCCAAGGGGTACTGGTAACAGACCGAAAAAATACTCCAGAAAATCAGTAAAGTGACCGGCGACAAGTTCTTGATGTTCTAAAGCTACTGAAGCTTGGAGAAGCTAAAAATTGAAACTTTTAGACTTCTGAAAATCTGCGGAATTGCGTATGTATCATCAATCTATAAAGATCATCGCGTTTTTGACGCCCAACTACATAACGTCCTTTGCGTGTGTTTATCTGGTTAATTTTCCTTTTTCTTACATAGTGCCAGCGAGTGCGGCGCTTTTTATTAGGCCAAAAATTCGGCTCGGTACCGATATATAAGGGATTTCTGCCGATATAGGGATCACCGCCGATATAAGGGATCCACTGCCGATATAGAGGATCGGTGCCGATAAAGGGATCACTGCCGATATAAGGGATCGCTGCCGATAAAGGGATCACCGCCGATATAAGGGATCAGGAAAAAACCCGAAAATGGCGGGTACCGATATAGGGGATCACGAAACCGGATTTCGGGCAAAATGCCGATATAAGGGATCAGAAAGAAAGATTTTGCGCTGATATATTATTACATTGATGTAAAGAGCTATTTATTTAGGTCGATTTCGAAAGAAATTACAGAGAAGTTGATAAAACTAGAGTTTACGGAAGTATTATTCAATCTTCGGTAGACTAGACCCGACCTAAGCTTAAGCTGATTGGAACGCCGAAGAATTGATGGCAGAGGTCGTACTAAAGCAGATAGAGGTAAGGGATCGAAATAGCTGCATCTATCCGAGTTAGTCCATTGGGTTAAATACCAGATCAATAAGTCCTGGCAGAGGTTGACGCGGGAGTCGCAGAAAACTAAATAGGGTGGATGAGGGAAAGGGATAGGCGGAGGCACCACGATCACAAACTGGCAAAGGCATCGGATTGAACAATACTTCCGTAAAACATTGGTTTTTATCAACTTCTCTGTAATTTCTTTCGAAATCGACCTAAATAAACAGCTCTTTACATCAATGTAATAATATATCGCGCAAAATCTTTCTTCTGATCCCTTATATCGACATTTTGCCCGAAATCCGGTTTCGTGATCCCTTATATCGGTACCCGCCATTTCCGGGTTTTTTTCCGTTCCCTTATATCGGCGGTGATCCCTTTATCGGCGGCGATCCCGCCATGCTCGGCCCTGATCCCTTATATCGGCGGTCCGAGGCCCTGATCCCTTATATCGGCGGTGATCCTTATATCGGCAGAAATCCCTTATAT
>CATQJA010001235.1:0-41611 GCA_958295435.1 Mesorhabditis spiculigera | reverse complement strand
AGGGTTACAGAAAGCCATTAGCAATTACATATCAAACTAGGTTCTTTCCTGTTATCGGGGGAGGGGAGGCAAATTTTTTTGTATAAGTCTAGAAATGCCTGTAGCTTAATAGGAAGGAGGCTTAATAGTTTGTAGCCATATTTATAGAAAAGGTAGCTAAAAACGATTTACAAATGTTTGACAACGTTGAAATTTTGGTTAAGAAATCGTTCATTTTAGCCCGAAAATCCAGGAAATTTTTGATATTTTTTAATAAGTATTTGGAAAGCTTTACGCTTAAGAATCGTAAACAGCCGTTTAGAAACAGCTCCACGATTTATATATGAAGAGTGAAATCCTTAGCAAAAAAATTGCCCCTCCCGATAATGGGGAAGAACGCTTCTTTCTGTTTCCTTGGGGAAGAAGGAGATCTGGGATTTATGTAATTCTATGCACTTTTTTCCCATTCGATTGAATTTTTAGAAAATCGTCCAATTCCTTTTAATTTTCACCCACCGTAAGAAACTGCTGTGGCCGCCCATCCACAAAAAATAGCGGTCGATTTTTCATTCAAACAAACGAGATCTTAGCTTCAAAGTTTTTTATAATTATTGCCAGCCGCCCGGTTTATCCCGGCAAAAGCATCAGCTGGCCGTGCCCAGGCACTCTTGGCGCATTGCCAACCGCCCGCAACGCGGCACACGGCAACGCGTCGCGCCCATGGTGACGTATCGGCCCGTCATCAATGCCTCTGAACAGCACAGCGCCCGAGCGGCTCGCCCCGGTTTCGCCAAGAGCCAGCCCCCGCGCCACCGTTGACGCGTGATTCCGAATCGATAGCCAGGGGTTTTAGTTATATTTTTAAAGCATAACATTCCCTTTTGTCTATCCACACTCCAGCCTCGACCCAAACCGCGGGGTTCGCTACGGGACCATTTCGCGGTTCCCGATGGAATTGCCCGTCGTCAGCAGCCCCTGCGGCGCTTCCGGCTATCGATTTGCGAACTGGTCAACGCGCGCGCTTTACGTTTATTTTGAAAACAATAACAGTAGCGCGTCTCTGCGGGTTTTGGGCATTTCCCGGCCTTCGTAAAACCCCGGGCAAGCTGGGGGAACCGGGGACTACGTGGCGCGGGATTTCGATGTTTTCCGGTTGTTTTTGTTGGGTTTCTACAGCTAAAACATGGGTTTACGTCTAGCTGCTAGTCATGTAGTGATACTTACTAAATATAGCTAGCTTCTAAATACTAACTAAGGGAGGTGCGCAGAAATTTGCCACAAAAGCGGCGAAGAAACCTCAGAATCAAGCAAATCGCTGCGATAAAGTCGGGGGCTTTAGGGTTTTGGCTGCTGTAGCAAGCGCTCGGTGAACTTATTGCTCTTTATAAAGTATACATATCAGATTGCGTCAACTAGTTTATAAAGAATAGTTTTGAAAAAGTTATTTATGCAAATTTTATTAGCCTTTTTCGCATCAGCTTTATTTTCTATTGCGCGACAATACCTTTTATCCGGGCGTAATTTGGTGAGCCAGGTAGCTCGACAAGTTTTTTCTTGTACCAGCGCTGACCCCCGCTCCAGAGGGTTCAGCGCTGGCATCTAGGGGTAATAAATCAACATCCCATACACCGAAATCCCGAAATCCCGAAACGCCCCGGCTCCCGGACCCGTCCGAACCGGTCCTGGGGTCCCGCAGCGATCGAGTCGGACGGGCGGATCAAGCGGGCGGACGGGCGCACGGACATTAGAAATTTATATATACTCTGAATTTGTTGCATCAAAAATTTATCACCTGTTTTGTCATCCTTTGCGGTTTGTAGTCGCCTGCCGCGTTCCGCCGGTTTGATATTTTCTGAGTCATAGTTTCACGGCTTTTGCCCTTCCACGTGTTCCTCTTGTTTCACACCTTTTGCTACTGCGGCGCTTTCTAACCCCTCATTTCCAGGAACCGATCGCTTAGTTCGTCCAACGCCAGAAAATGATCACCGTTAACCCGGAATAGTAAGTAGCTCTTTCTTTTTTATTTACTTTCTTTTTAGCGACTATCTCTCTCCAAGCTGCTCCTCATCGGCGACTCGGGTGTCGGAAAATCCTGTTTGCTGCTTAGGTATAGTTTTTTGTTTTTGGCTTTCACCGATCGCTTTTCAGGTTTGCCGATGATACGTACACCGAGAGCTACATTTCCACAATTGGTGTTGATTTCGTAAGTTTGAACGTCGTTATGCTTTAAATTTTGTTTAGAAAATTCGAACTACTCGAACTTGACGGGAAGACGATTAAGCTCCAGATTGTGAGTTTTTTTTTTGGTGTGCGTTTGGTGTAGTTGACTCGTTTTGCATTCCATTTACAGGGTCATGTTAGTCCATTTTGATCATCCAGATGATCACTTTTTGAACAAAACGATCTTTCCCCCTTGTGATATGGCAGATCATTACTGAAAGGGCACATATCGATTTTTGCCGATTTGGGTTGTTGATAAGATGAGGGAAAGTGGGACTGTACTTTGGATCTGGGAAAACAAGATTGGTTTTGAGTTCTTTGGGGGCTAATCTTTGTTTGTGGCAGCTTCCCGAATTTTGTTGACTGTTTTTATTGTTGTTTTTTAGTGGGACACAGCCGGCCAGGAGCGTTTCCGCACCATCACCTCCAGCTACTACCGTGGCGCCCACGGCATCATTGTGTCTATGATATTACGGATCAGGTATATTTTTTTCTATTTAACGACTATTTGGCTTGCCCAGGTTGATTGTGATTTTGCAACTTTTCAAGAATTCGATCCTTCAATTTTCAGGAATCCTTCAACAACGTCAAGCAGTGGCTGCAAGAAATTGACCGGTACGCGTGCGAGAACGTGAACAAGCTGCTGGTCGGCAACAAGTGCGACTTGACAGCCAAGCGCGCCGTCGAGACCGCAGCTGCTAAGGTTCGATTTTCAGGTGTTTTGGATTGGTGCTCCGGGGTTTTACGAATTCTGGTAGGAGATGGCAAGGCACTTGATTAGTCGCAGGAGGAATCAAAATTGCTAAAAATTTCTATTTGAAATCGAAAAAGCGTGATTTTCGTCCTAGAATAACCGTAATTTCAAAATTTCAAAAATTTTCGTAAATTTAAGAAAGTTTTTTAGTTTAAGGTTGATAGAAACACTACCCCGCGAATACTCTGCGCTGTTGCTAAGCTTTTGGTTTTTTTTCACCCTAGCCGACAAAGGCTTTTGCAAATTGCAATGCCATCCAGTCGCAAACCGGTTCCGATATCGATCAGCCCGGCGGGGCTTAATTCGCGTCGCCCTTTCCTCCCCTGTTCGACCGTTTTGGGGGCGACTGGGCGAGTGTTTGTGTGCCGACAAAATCCGCCAGCCATTCAACTGACCTGTCTGTCGTCAGCAATGTAATTGAAACCGGGTGTTGGATAGGGGAAATGTTGCCTAGGCCAGCACACCAGATCGGATTATTGCATCTGTGTTTTGTCGCTTTTGCCATAACGACGCCGTTTTATATCAATTTTTTTCAGGGAATATGCCGACCAATTGTCCATTCCCTTCCTCGAGACGTCAGCCAAGTCGAGCACGAATGTAGAGCAGGTATGAAATACTTGTCGCTCCTCAATTCGTTTTTCAGGCTTTCCTGACGATGGCTTCCGAGATCAAGACTAGGATGGGGCCGATGCAGAATGCAGGTTTGTCGTTTTATTCTTTTTGGATCTAATTTTTTGAAATATTGCTGGCGGAACTGTTTCTTAATAGGTTTTACAGAAGTGCGAATATACAAAAATTTTATCAAAAAAATATGAAAAGCATAGAATTTTCGATAAAGTTTCGACTTAGGCTGTTTTATAGTTTTTAGATAGTTTTTCTAGTTCGCACATAGTTATATATTATTAAAAGCTATTAAAATACTTCTTAAGTTGTTAGGCATTTCAAACCTTATACAAAAAAGTCCGGCTTAGCTTGGAAACAAGCTCGGTACTTTAGTTTAAAACTCCGGAACGCCCGTCGGCACGATAACGTTTATCTTCTTTTCAGGAGGCCAACCCTCAGTGCGTATCACCGGTTCGCAGCCGGTGCAGGACAAGAAAGCGGGTGGCTGCTGTTGAAGCGTGTGCATGTGTTCTTCTCGGCGACGCGACCAGAGTGGGCCCGGATGAGATGAGGATTTTCACCCATTTTTACATGTCCCCCCTCTTCCTCCTGCCGCTCTTTTCGCTCTCCCAAAATTAGTCCACATCTTCTTTCGGTCCCCTCTCTTTTATGTGTGTGCCCTCCCGAATCCAACCCACAAAACGGCTGTGTTTCCCCTCCCTTTTTACCTGGTCCAGCGTGCGGGGTGTGTGCCCCTCTTTTTTCCAAACTCGCCTTTCCACACATCCTACCACCCCGATTAATCTGTGTTTTAGTGTATCTAATCAAATGCAAAAACAAGCACATCGCGTATCGTGTCCCTGGCATGCGTTTGTTTGTCTGTACGTTCCTCTTCTAAACCCTATTCGCTGTCTTGTTCTTTGCCCGCCCCCGGATATGCTCCCTTTCGAATAAAGATTTTAATGCATTACTGATGGATGGCGTGCTAGACTGACCGCATGTACGCGTTGATTGGCTGGAATACGCTAATTGGCTAATCGCATGCAGCGGATGGGGCGCTACTTCAGTTTGCTGGCCCCACTTATATATGGCCAAAACCTCATTTTTCTGGTTCAGTTTTTTGCGCTGATTACGGAAAACACAATCCCAGCCCACGAAAATGCGATTTAGTAAAACAATTTAATTGGAAAGTCGGGAAAATTCCATTTTACGGCGGTCGCGTAAAAGGAGCCTTTTTGTGGTTTTTTAATTAAATAATGGCCAAAAACGGGTTTATCATGAATAAAGTCAGCCAGTAGCATTGTCAGGCAAGGCGGGCCGTCGCTTCGGATGGGCTGCCGCTCCACTCTTTCGAAATCGGGGCGCCTGGCCGCTTCGCGCGCCTCGGGCGCCCCGATTTCGAAACCCTGTACGAGCTCGCACCCATCCGAAGCGACTAGGCCCCGGGGTGGCACGAAGCCTTATTTTTAGGAAAAAAAGCGGATGCAATCGCTCAGCCTCGTTGGAAAAAGCTTTTCCACTGTTTTATAGGCCTCCCGCATCAAAACACCGGGTTGACCCCCTTTAAAAACTCAAACCAGAAAAATCGAAAATCAAGTGTTTTCTCCCCTCAAAATTCACGATTTCATTTTCGTGGGCTGGGATAGTGTTTTCCGTAATCAGCGCAAAAAACTGAACCAGAAAAATGAGGTTTTGGCCATATATAAGTGGGGCCAGCAAACTGAAGTAGCGCCGCGGATGGGGTCCGATACCCGATTGATGGAGCCTAGTAACAATCACCGGCAAGTACTAAAGGACGTGTCTCCTAAAATCGCCGCAACTATTTATTTTCCACATAACGAAAATCTGCGAAATGTGATCGATGCTCCCCGTTTCCCAATTGCAAGTACGAGCTTCTCGTGCATTCTGTAACCCCCTGGCTTGGTACATCATTTCCCAAGCAAGTCCGAATAAAATGCCATCTGCACGCCCCGTGATCGGAAATGGCAGAATGCCAGATTAGCGCACAGTATGCGGAAGTGCCGGAAAGCTTTATTTATCTCATGAGAAACAACAGCACAAAAAGCAACAGCAGCGTTGACCACTTTATTCGTCGCTACACATGGTATAAGAAAGTCCTGCTTGTTGGTTAGAAATTGGACGGCGGGTCGTGTCGATCGGTGGGCTGTAGATGGACGGCGAGAAGTTGAAGGTGTTATTGGAGAAGTTGCAGCGCCACCAGACAAGCACCATCTTAGGCGGGAGGGTCAGCTGGAGCCGGGGCGGCCGCGCTCTTTCCACCAGCGTCAGGGGCGTCTGAAACGGCAGAATATGCTAATTCAGACACAAAAGCAACTAATTTAAAACGTGCAAAACCCACTCATCGCCGATTTTCCAGTACCGCCGCCGGCAGCAGCGGGCTCTTCCTTCTTTTTGCCGCCGCACTTCAGCAGGGCGCACGAGATGACGACGCTCGAAACGACGACTCCAAACATGGCAAAGACGAGGTGGTGTCGGTTGAGGCGACGACGAATGCGAGATGTTCGCCGGCAGAGTGAGCTTCGTTTTATAGGAGAATTCCCACGCAAATCGCAGACGACATCCGGATGCTAATTTCAGATTCCGAAACGGGCAAGTTCCTCATCCTGCGGTGCGAACTTGCGACTAGCTTTGTTTCCAAGCCGGCGACGCAAGCTTCAATGGTTAGCTTCGTTTCTAAGCCTCCGGCGCAAGCTAGAAACGCTAGCTTTGTTTCCTAGCCTGCGAGGCAGGCTACCAAATAATCGACCCTTCAAAATCTCCCAAAGACGTTTGCCAAAAAAACGCGCGCTTCCACAAAAATCGGGAATTCAGAACGAGTTATTTGATTCCAGTAACTTTTGATTTTCCCTTTTCCAACACTCGCTCCACGGTTCCAGGGAGGAATGTGCTTCCAATTTTATTAAAACTGCCCAAATAATGCATTAACGTTGTCAAAACCGAGAAATAAATAACAAAAAAAGCAAGCGAGAAAAAGACGAGTAAACCCTCGAAGGTCGATGTCCACCGCGCCGGCTCATCGGAAGAAGATCTCGCGATCCGGGCATTCCCTCTCGTGTCGCTCAATCTCCGGGTAGCGATAGAGATGCGAAGCATTGTAACGGCACATCGACCAACACTAAAAACAAGGAATTCGAAAAATTAGGAAATTGATTCACCTGGTTCTTCGACGGATTCTCAATGCTGACGGGCGCGTAGCAGCGGTGATCACTAAAAGGGGTTTCAGCCTTGCTACCGGAACCACTAGGAATCCTGCCCAGAAAAGGGCAGTCCGGGTGAATCAGACAAAAACTCACGCTATTTGCTTCGGCTCCAGCGGTTTCTGTGGCTCGGGCCGAAATTTTGGGTCGAGCGGCTCGATGGTTTTGTACGGACCGTTGTAAATCGGGACAGCCGGCTTCTCTCGCAGCTCGCGGATCACATCTCCGAACCCCTCTTGATTCTTGTGGGCCAACCGGGCGGGCACGGCGGTTGGTGGCAGGTAATTATGATCTGGAGGAAAGGAAAAGTATTTAACCGACAACTTCAAACATACTCGGGTCAAATTTCGGCAGATCCGGGTGCATCTTGTAGCATTGTTCCGGGAACTGGTACTTTGCCAATGGGCAGGCCTCTAGAACAAGATAACTCTTGAGCATTTCAAAGCATTTACCTCTCGGGCTATTCGCGTATTCAGCGTGAGCGAGCTGTGCGGGCAGAAAGACATTCTTCGCATTCTGGCTGACGGTTTCTCCTGAAAACAACTATAAAATTGGAAACCGAAAATTTAACGCACTTGCGATGCCGGTCAGCTTGGGCCGTCGCCGGGGCACGTCGGGGTATTGCCACATCGCTGATATGTAGCGCGGCAAGTTTGGCTGAAAATGAATGTTTTCACAGGCAGTTTGTAAAGCTCGAGCCCAGGGAGCCCAGGGAGCCGGGAGTCCAAAGAGCTTAGGGAGCTTCCCGAGTTATATTAAAGTATCATTGACATTAATTTTGGGCTATTATACTAGTATTAGTGCATTACTACAAGATTTAATACGAATTACGACTTTTATAACCTTATACCGCAAAAAGTGTCTTGGGCTCCCTGGGCTCCCTGGGCTCGAGCTTTACTAAATGCCGTTTTCACAAAGAAATAAAACACGTTCAGCAATAAAAAATGCGAAATCTTACGAGTGCGAAAAATCGGAACCGCACTCAAATAGTACGCTTAGCACCGTTTTACGGCCAGAGTACTGTTGCGGAACGAAACGGCGCTCCGCGGATTTTGTTTGAGTTTCATTTTTTATTTTTTAAATGTATTTTTCAATTTCATGAATTTAGAAAAATACTTGTAATGTAATAAAATACTAATAAAGACTTTTAGGATTATCTCTATCCCGCGCCAGCGCTTCAGGCGCTCTGAAAAGCGTTGACGATGCGCATTGAATAGTAAGTTACTTTCGTTATTCATTCCTGTCTTTTTCAGCGATTACCTCTTCAAGCTGCTCCTCATCGGCGACTCTGGCGTGGGCAAATCGAGCATTTTATTGAGGTGTCGAAATGATTTTTTCTAAAGCATTCTGTATAGATTCGCCGATGACACGTACACGGACAGCTACATTTCAACGATCGGCGTAGACTTTGTAGGGGATTCTATGTCGATTTCATTTTTGTTTTTAGAAGATCAGAACGATCAATCTGGATGGGAAGATGATCAAGCTTCAGATTGTGAGTTCGCAAATTCCATCTTATTTGATTGATCCTTTTTTTAGTGGGACACAGCGGGCCAAGAGCGTTTCCGCACGATCACTTCCAGCTATTATCGCGGTGCACATGGTATCATCGTCGTCTACGATGTGACCGCTCTGGTTTGCAATTTTTTTATGTTTTGGTATTAATTTTTGCTTAGGAAACGTTCAAGAACCTTGAGCAGTGGATGCAAGAAATCAAGCGGTACGCCACTGATAATGTGAACAAGCTGCTGGTCGGAAATAAATGCGACCTGGGCGAGAAGAGGGTTGTTCCCGCGGAAACGGGCAAGGTATCGTGTGCAAATTTAAAGAGATGAGGACGGCATCTGTTGAACCCCCCTTGGGGAGGGGGGGTTCAACAGGTCCCGCGGCGATCTCGCGCGAGAGAGGGCTCCCAGGGGAGAGGCGCAGAGACATTTTCTTTCCCTAGCGTAATCGATTGACTTATGCCGCCCCTATCTCTTTAAACGTCTATGCGCTGGTTCAGGAATTTGCGGACAAACTGTCGATGCCGTTCCTCGAGACCTCTGCCAAGCAAAGTACTAACGTTGAAGAGGTATATTCAATTTTATCCTCTTGATGATATGTTTAGGCCTTCATCACGATGGCGTCGAGTATCAAGGCGCGGATGGGGCCAGTCGGGCAGACCTCAGGTGATTTCTGCTGGCTTCTGTTGTGTTCTGTTTCAAATATAAGAGCGGAAGTGTTTCTAAACCGTTTTTTATTCTTTGCAAGCGCAAAGACTTTACAATTTTTATAGAAAACCCATAGATTTCTCGACAAAAACGGTCATCTTGGACAAAATTTCGACTTTTTGAAAAAATGTGAAAGTTTTTAGATGGTTTTCTAGTTGCAATACCTTTACGCGTTGTGAATAGTTTTATTAAAATACTGTTAACTTGCTATTAAGTTACTGAACCTTGCTTGGCTTACACAAAAAGTTTCGGGTCTTTTCGACAGCGACAACGGCCTTTTTTCAGACGCTCACCCGGCTGTCCGTATCAAGGGTTCGAAGCTGATCGAAGAGGACCGAGGGCTCTGCTGCATGTGAATAACAAACGGACGGAATGCATTTGATTTTCCTTTTTGTGTGCTACATTGGATGTCGATGAATAAAGCGTTTTTCTAACAGACATCAGTTTCGTCTCCGAGATTTTTGCATAGGAGCTTAATTAGGAACTTCCGGTCTTAGGTGCCGCAAATTTCTGTAGCGCGACAAGGTCAGTCCACATTTCCGATGGGCCGACACCGCAACCGGTCGGGATCGACGAGCTGCTCGTCCAAACGCTCCAGTAATAAGGTTTTTCTATTTTTTCGTTTCCCTGCTTTTTATTGCAGCCCCGTCAGCGGAAATATGAGCGCGAGCCGGAGAGTGATGGGTTGGTTTTCCAGGACCTGCAGCTACGACCAACCACAAACCTATTGACGTTCGTAGGTCGATGAACAGCAGTCCCACATCGCGTGCCAGCACCAATGACTCGTCGCGCAACTGCTCGTCTCGGTCGAGCCCCGACAAACAGCTGGTGGGAGGCGTCGTAGAAGCACCTCCCTCGGATATCGACGCCAATCTGCAGTTCTTTGTCGGGGTAAGGATCATCTAAAATTCTGGTCTATCGGCCGTTGTCTCAGAACAAACTCGGCCTGGCCCCGCAGAAGCCGAGCGCCGAAGAGCTGGAACAAAAGCCCAGGCGCAGTAAGTGTTAGCTTTGTTTCCTGGGCCGGGAAACTCATAAACCCGTTGCCACTTTCAGGATCGGTCGACTCCTACTTTGTCGGCGTGCACCGCTCGGCCGACGTTGAGCGCCAGCTGCGCGGGCCCAACGACTTTGTGTTCTACTATCGCGTAGGGTTCTTGAATTATTTCAAGGCCCGCTTCTTCTTTCAGCAGCCCTCCTCGCTGAACATCAGCCTCTACCTGTGCCTGTTCGTCGCCTATCAGAGCACGGCCGGCAGGGTCTACCACTATAAGGTGATGACCAAGAAGACGAACGGGCAGAAGAAGTGGTTCGTCGACTGCGGCGAGGTCTCGCCCAAGGAGGTCGGAAATTCGGCTAATTTTTGATTGTCTGTCTTTCAGTTCAGCTCGCTGGAGCGACTGATCAGCTCCTACACGACGTACTGCTACGCGGGACCCGGCTTCGAGAATCTCGACATTTTCCCCGTCGATCTGGTAAGGGTTCTGGAGCCCCTGACCCTATTTTTCCGGATGGTTCAGCCGCCGGACTGGGAGCTGCACTGCGACGACGACACGACCTTCTAGCCGCCGACGACTCGAGAATTCACGAATCCTGATGGCCAACAATTACCCGCTTAAAATTTCTCGATCAATCTTCACGCTCATTTACTCGTTTAATTTGTCTGGCGAATAAATGCATTTTCGGGTGTTTTTTTCTTGCATCCGAGATCTAGTGAAGTACTATGGGCTTGTGAATGTATTTTTCTGTTGTTTCGGCAGACGTTTAATGAAAATTGTCGAAAAACTGGCGTTCCCCGTTGGCATGGGTGATCTCGATGAATGGCGTCCAGCCGGACGATACGTGCTGCTTCAACTGACTGGCGAGCGTGTGCGCTGTAAAGGCCGGCTAGCGGAGGTTCTTTGCGGAAAACTCACGCGTGAGCAAGTCGGACGGGGTCTTGGCCGGCGAAAAATGGAAGCCAAGGTCGCTGGATAGGCGGCGTGACTAATTTTCGTTTTCAGAACTTTTTATAGAAATACCAATTTCCGGCGCGGGCTCGGCAGCAGCGTCAAGTTGGCCGGCACGGAGCGCTTGAGCTAAAAATTGGGTCCTTTCGCATTATCGGGGGGCAACTCTTTTCTGAGGACCCAATTTTTGGAAATTATAAATAGGGAAAGTGTTTCGAAAAAGGTGTTTCTAATTCGTAAACGTGAGCACTTTTCCAATTAAAAAAATAGCAAAAATATTGATTTTCAGCAAAAATCGACGATTTTTAACCAAAATTTCCTTTTCAGAAATTCTTTAAGTTTTAGAAGGTTTTTCTAGTTGAAACCTAGTTATTTTTCACTAAAAACACGATTAAAACACATTTTTTATAAGGAAAAGTTGTGTACCTTATTGTTCTCGTTGTACGACGGCATCGATATCGATCGGCATAGCAATTCGTTTCTTGGGGGAGCCAAATTTTGCATAGACTGTTGCCCGGAGCTGCCGGGAATCTTAAAAAACTAGTTAAAAAAGAAGCTGAAAAATAACGAAGTAAATCGACAATTCAGAACAAACCTCTTCACATAGTCGCGCGATGTAGTCATTCTTTTGCGCCAATTCCTGAAGACGTTCAAGGTTATATTTTGTTGCGTTTTGCTTTCATTTTATTTTGTTTTTAAAATGGTCCTTAAATGAATCAAACGAACTACGCTTTGGGGAGGATTTATTTCTATTTGACCCTTTTCTGACCTGCTTGAGCGCGTCGATTTCCTGCTGCAGCTCGTTGATCAGCTGCTTCTGGTTGTTGCGGTAGCGCGTGGCCGCCTCGGCGTTGCGCTCGCGGCGCAGCGCCAACTTTTGCTGCGGGTTCAGGTGTACCGGGGGCGCCTAGAAGTTCAGATATGTTTAAAAACTTTAGAGCAATTGTTTTCATAGTGTTTTTAGCAAAAATAAAACTAGTTTCAATTAACGAAATTTAACTAAATTATTTTATTTTATTATTTTTAGTTATATTTAATCTTCAGATTAATACCAGATTACGGTAGATAGGACATTAATTGAAAGCGGCACATATTGTGTAAAACAGACGCGAATGAATACAGCCCATCATAAAATTTTACGAAAGATATTTTTTAACTGCAAATTTTTGAAGCAGTGCTTCGGCAAAATCATATTTCGGCAAGCTGGAATTTCGACAAAAGTACGTTCAACATTCCAATTTTCGCCAATAAAAAATAACGCGACACTTACCTTTAAAATCGGATCTTCGCGTTACTTATCTTGTAAAAACTAGTACCACTTTTCAATTTTTGAAAAATGCCTTGTTTTCGAGAAAATTTTGGTTCTCTCGCATTATCGGGGGGACCAAACAATTCCCTATAAGTCCAGAAACTCACAGTAAGGTGGTAGAAAGTGTTTTAATAGTTTTTTCATAAAATTGACTTTATTTAGACTAGAAAAAGTATCTAAAACATTTAAAAATGCTTTAAAAAATCTAAATTTTGTTCAAAATCGGCTCTCTTTTTTGATTTTTTTTAACGAATATTTGTAACGTTTTGCGCTTATGAAAACGAAACCGAGAAAAGAAAAAAAACGAAACGGCTTTACCAAAAATCCATTTTTTGAATGTTTTTTGATCAAAATTTGTACATTTTTTACATTCAGGGAAAGTAACAACATTCGAAAAGGCTTTCTCGACTTATTTATTAGACCCCCCCGCTAATAAACCAGAACCAAAAGAACTAAACGCACATCTCCCTTGGGCGGACGGCCTCGTTTCACTTTTTGCGGCGGCAATTTCATACGGTAGTTGATGAATAGGGAATTAATTGCGATGGAATACGATGGAATACGCTTTCCGGAAAGTACAGGATAGTCGTGAAGGTAGCTTTTCGGGAAACGCGGCGCTTCGGACGTCGATGAGCTCGAGTGGTCAGCCAGCCAAAAATTACAGGCCAAACCGAAGGAAGGGGGGGCTTATTTTCCGAGGGGCTTCTCTGTTTACACGAACACCCGACGTTGCTGCATCGGCTGGGGTTTGTAAGTACGGCCCTGTGGGCAGCACAGTGGTCAATGTTTGGAGCTGGGCTGTTAGCGGGGAGGAAAAATCCCATTAATCCCATACCTTTAGAATGTCAAAAATCATAATGTCGACATTTCAGAATATCGAAAAATTCATTTTGGCGAAAATCACGATGTAGAAATTCATCATTTCGGCATTTCTGAACGTCAATTTTTCGGAATGTCGACATTTACATCCGTGCCGCCCGGGTTCCTTCAAAATGCCGACATTCATGATATCGAAAATTCAGAATGTCGAAATTTATGATGTCGGCATTTCGGAATGTCGAAATTCGCATGTGCAAAAATGTTCCACAGCAAAAAACAAAAACCAAAAGCACAAATCGAAATTTATTGTGGAAATTCCATTCTGTCGAAATTTCTTTGCTTTTTCGCCTCGATTATTCATGTCAAACTTTCGTAAATTGAAATGTCAGCGCATTGAAATTTCGACAAACTGAAATTGCAAGAGAATGATAATTCGACAAAACGAATTTCGACGCAATCGTATTTGGAAAACTAATAAAACCGGCGATGATGAGCAAAACGATCAATTTAAAACATCTTTATTCAATAGCACTTTCTGCACCATCCCATCCGCAGCAGATGCTCGTGCCACAGGGACAGGTATTTGAATTGGTAGATGAGAAGGGAGGAGTGCGTGCAGAGGAGCCCAACGGAAACGAGCAACCCCGGATAAACCATCCATTTCCCAGGCGCCGCAACGATCGTCAACACGCTGACGAACAGGGCGGCCAACGCGACGAGCGTGTACAGGAATCGGGTGGCGCACTCGAATAACTGTAAAATTAAACCTTGGAGGTACGCGCATAGCTTAAAGGCGGTAGGACAAGCCTTAGATACAACCGGCAAAAACCTTCAGCAAAAGGCAAAAAGTATGGAGGTATGGGGAATTGAACCCCAGACCTCTCGCATGCTAAGCGAGCGCTCTACCACTGAGCTATACCCCCGGCGAGTGCGCTGTGGCCGCGGGGCTAGAAGAGGGGTGGGGCGCCTCCCCGAGATTGGACCAATGGACTGGTATCAAAATTAGCGGTTTTTCGAGCTTGTGCTAATTTTAAGATTTTTTAAGATTCCGTGTTAAGCTACTAGTATATCTTAAACACATGTATAGTATATTTTGTTATTGTTATGTTAATCTTTCTAATTATTGTTATATTTATTATATTTATGGCGTTATTAGTACCTTTGGTGTTTTTAATAAAAATAATGGTTTTAGAATCTAGAATCTAAAACTTTTTTACCCAAAATAAGACCCTTGCTTTATGGATATTTAGGTTAAATGGTCCATTTTAAAGGTGCGATTCCATTCGATTTGAAGCATATAAATACCCGAAACACACCTGCGTAAAACAAAACACAACCATCAACCGGCGCTTCTTCCGCCTTATCGCCCAACCGCTCAACGCGTCGAGCACGACGTTCATCAACAGCTCGAACAGGCACACGCCAAACGCCACCCACGCGATTTTCCCGTCGATGATTTTCGTGGGCCTGAAACTTGCGTTTTTACATGCATAGTCAGAATTCCATTAGGCTTGAAAACATGATAGAATGGCGAAAATTGACTAATTATTTTCCAAAAATTATGTCTAAAATGAAATGCTTCAAAAATTAAGATACCACGCTATTTATTTGAAGAAAATGAGGGCTAAAATAAGGCGTTTCAAAAAAATTAAGGTATGGCGCGGGAATTGAGGCTTCATTTTCACTATTTGCCTCCTTTGACTATTTGCCATATTTTTCCCCGTTTCATTCTGATTTACTTTTCTTTACAATTAGCGATCTAACCATTTTTCTACTATAATATTTTTAATTACATGCTTAATTTATGTTATTATTTGTTGCACGGAAAATCAACAGTAAATTCAGAAACAATTCTAAATATTTGCCAAAAATGATGGCTAAAATAACCTGCCTCAAAAAATTAAGTCTAAAAAAATAAGACCAAATTTAATTGCTTTAAAAAATTAAAGTACCATCCCAATTATTTTCCAAGAAATTTTGGCTAAAAACAAATGCTTCAAAAAAATTCAGATACCATGCCGGCACTTGCACTTGCAATTGCTTGAGTCACTCTCGCCAATTTGTTTATTTTGGTTCAAAATTCGCAATATTTCACCCATTTTTCTCATATACTGTTATTAATTTTGTGCTTAATTTAGTTTTAGTATTGTATTTATTATTTTTTGACCCCTTTTCCCAATACATTATTTATTTACAACGCTTAATTTTTCACTTTGTCGATCCTGGGGCAGGCTAGCAGAGATTTTTTAGGAAACGGGTCCCAAACTATGAATATAACTCACTGATATAACGCCTCCACGAAGACCATGATCACCTGCACGGATTGGGATAGAAATTCCGGGATGAAAAGCCGTTGGGAAAAAGCTTCCAGGGCTTTCTAAAATTGCATTTTTTTTGAATTACCAGGGTTGAAAAACCGCTTCGCGGCTTTTCAACCCTGGCCCCGTCTAGGACCGATGAAAGTCTTCAATTTGCATGCTTCTTCCCCAAAATCTATCAGGAAAAAAGTGAAAAACGGCTCCTCTGTCGCTTTATATAGGCTATCCCACTTCCGGCTTATGCTAATTGACCCCTAACAAAGAGGGTGGGCGAGAATTTTACAAAAATTTGTTTTTAATAGCGAAAATAGCAATTTTTCAAAGATTTTATGTGCGAGCAGTCGATTCCGGACCCTTCTTTACCTAATGACGTTTCTTCCCTACCGAAAAAATGCTTCCCTGAGGCTGTAGGTGCGGAACATCCTCACGGAAGTTGCATGCAAATGCACACACACACACACACACACAGACACTATTTTTTTATATATAGTAGGATTTAACATTAATTCACTAAAGCTTTAATCAGTTTCATATGCATTAACCCATCAATAAAAATTTTGAAATTTTCAAAAATTAATCGATTAAGCTACCTTTTCCTCGTCGCGTCGCGCTCGCCAGTTCTCAAGGTCCTGAAAATGTGGATTTCTAAAACTGAAATTTAATAGCTTTTGTTTTTGTTCTTTAATACGTCTTTTTCAGCTTTAACTTTTATTGATTTTTCAATCTAAAGTAAAAAATTTTTTAAAATTTTTCGCTGCTAGTAAAATAACAGTGTTTTATATCTTGGTGGCCGTAAAATCGGAAAGTTCTAACAGTTGTGACAAGTACTATCCGCTTAAAAATCCCAAGAAATCTCCGCTAGCCTGCCCTCTCCTCTTCCTCAACAATCTCTGCTAGCCTGCCCTCTCCTCTTCCTCAACAATCTCTGCTAGCCTGCCCTCTCCTCTTCCTCAACAATCTCTGCTAGCCTGCCCTCTCCCTCTTCCTCAACAATCTCTGCTAGCCTGCCCTCTCCTCTTCCTCAACAATCTCTGCTAGCCTGCCCTCTCCTCTTCCTCAACAATCTCTGCTAGCCTGCCCTCTCCTCTTCCTCAACAATCTCTGCTAGCCTGCCCTCTCCTCTTCCTCAACAATCTCTGCTAGCCTGCCCTCTCCTCTTCCTCAACAATCTCTGCTAGCCTGCCCTCTCCTCTTCCTCAACAATCTCTGCTAGCCTGCCCTCTCCTCTTCCTCAACAATCTCTGCTAGCCTGCCCTCTCCTCTTCCTCAACAATCTCTGCTAGTTGCCCCAACTCTTCAAAACGTACACATTTATGATCAGGAACGCTGGCAGTCGAGGCGATAGATGCTAATTCAGTTCCAATTCCCTCATCCACCTGGGTCATCGCATAGCCGATTTTTGGTGGCGAAATTTAGCGTTTTAAAAATATAGTTAAACAGGTTTTAACCTATTTAAAAATAGTGTAGATTAAAGATGTTAAAATCAATTAGCTATTTTGGTTGGTCGATTGCTTCCAAGATAAATAGCTTGAAGCCTTTTCTGGTGGGCGTCTATAATCAAGTGGAAATTTGAGGCCGTGCTCGGGGGCGCGTGGCCCCACTTATTTGATGCTCTGATCATCGAGGTTCTGTTTATAGAGCAGAAAAAGACAGGATGTTTTATTTTACCAAAAACTGGATAAAGCCGTCTCGAGACATAAATTTTAATTATAAATTTGAGATGAATGCTTCGGAAATTTACGAGGGTCGGCTCGAAAAATGAAAATCGTATGTCATCAAATAGATCCGTTAAAAGCTTTACCTGTAAAAGGCTGATAGACCTCACCTGTCTCCCTCTCTCGCTCTCCCTCTCTCTCTCGCTCTCTGTCTCCGTCTCTCTCGCTCTCCCTCTCTCTCGCTCTCTGTCTCCGTCTCTCTCTCTCGCTCTCTCACTCTCTCTCACTCTTTCTCTCGCTGAAATTTATGGGGATGTCAGAATTATCAGAATCAGAAAAATCAGAATGATCGGAACTAAATTTTATTCAAACACTTTTTTTTAAAAATGTCATTTAAGGTGTATCTAAAAATTCAATTAGTGAAATCACTGGTTAAAAAATTCAAGCATGAAATTTTCATACAAAAAGTTGCAAGATTCGAAATGAACAAATTATTGGTTTAGCTTCTCAAAAAGTGCTCGCGTCGCGCTTGGAGCAAGAAGTGTTCGGCCATCCGCAGATTCGGCACCCCCACCCGGCGATGGTGGGAGTCGAGGCCGTTCGCCGTATCCAGAATGAACTGGGGCACGTCCTGAAAATACTCTATGAAAATTCAGGGTTCTTTCGCATTATCAGGGGGGGGGGTGGTGGAATCCTACCTTATATAATTTTGGTGTGTATCTTTGTGTGTGTGTGTGTGGATGTCAGTTTCGAGGCCCGATTTGAGGGCCTTCCCGTGTCAAGAACGCCCCAATTCTTCGTCACTTGGGGGAATCGACCCTTCTGTTTCCGATGGCGTTTTCATAATTACGATAAAATACAAGTTTACAAAGTTAAAGCCGGTTTTATTCATTTTTGGGGTCCGGGAGGGCTAACTTGCATAAAGTGAAAAAATACAAATTTCCTCATTCTTACAAGTTGCGCGCGCGTGTGTGGTCGGTTGGGGGGGCGAAGGACCCAAGCTATCGGAAAGTCAATTTCTCATGCAAGGGCAGCATTCCAGCGCCCAAGGCCCGCGAAGCGGGTTTTGGGCGCTGGTTTTGCGTATAACTCTGCATAGTATCTAGCAAAAAAAAATGGTATATTGTGAAAATCTGGGCGAAAATCGGCCGTTTTGGTTGAAAAGTCTCTACTTTTTAATCCTGGATTTTTATAGGATTTTTCGTCGATTTTTATATTATTCACTTTTCATGCCAATCCTGGTGCAAATCCCTGGAGAATCTTTTGAAAAGTAGAATATAAAATATAAACGTATGAAAAATAATATAAAATAGAGGATATAGAGAGAAAATAAGAGGGGGTTTTAACGAATTTTAGGGTTTTTTTGACCGCTAAACAAGCTTAAAATAAGCTTCCCATTAAAGCTACCACGTTCAAAATGTAAAATAGCCGATACCGGATCAATATAAATTTACTTAAGCCGTAATACAAAAAAGC
The DNA here is from genome assembly GCA_958295435.1 of Mesorhabditis spiculigera. Classification (NCBI taxonomy): domain Eukaryota; kingdom Metazoa; phylum Nematoda; class Chromadorea; order Rhabditida; family Rhabditidae; genus Mesorhabditis; species Mesorhabditis spiculigera. Next base: position 23,098 of record CATQJA010001235.1, on the reverse strand, counting down.
TTAAATCAAGGCAAATTTATAAAAACCCACCCGGCGCATATTGGTCAGTAAATCAGCCAACCAGCGGGCCATCAGCACGAGTCTCCATCTACGATGCCACCTTACATCCGTCAGGTCTTCGACTGAATAAATGTTTTAAAAGCTTTTAAAATTTCCAAATTTTCTAAATGATTTAAAAATTCTCAAAATATTGTAAAATTCTAAAAAATTTCGATTAAAAATTAAAGCGGAAAGTTTGTTATTGTGAGCAAAATTATTGTTTTAACTTAAGCTGAAGTGCACCGAAAACATAATACCGTAGTTAGCAAAGTCTAGTCTTCCTTTTTTCACCAGATAAAATTTCGCAACATAAATCAAATTTAAATGAGCATGATATGCTTAGCAAAATAGAAAAAGACTAGATGAGAATTTGGAAAAATAATTGAATCAAAGCTGTTTTGAAAAATAAACAAAAGTAGAATTATTTTTACATTTACAGAAATTTTATTAAAACCTAAATCAAATGCTGGAATTAATTATTTATTAGCGTTAAATTTAGAAGTTTCAAAACCATAATACTGACTGTGCATAAAGTTTTTATCCTTAGATCTCTGCGCCTAAAAAATGTTTTCAATATTAAAAAATATAGAAGCTAAACAACGGAAAATTAAGTAATTGCTTGATTTAAACGGATCCAAATTAACCCAGAATTTCATTAAAAAAGAACGTAGCGTAAAAATTACCAAAAAACGTAGTGGAACGGCCGGGTTTTCCGGCGCGACCGGTGCGCCCGATCCGCTCGATATACGTGAATTTGTGGTCGCTAAAAGAATGTAAAAACGGTAATTAAATACTATTATCAACTTTAAAATATAAATATGATAATTTCAAAACCTACTAAGTAGATGGCAACTCAAAATTGATGACGTGCTGCACGCCGCGTGCCCCAAAATCGAGCCCGTTTGCTGCGGCGTTGGTCGCGACGAGGACGGGGATTCTAGGGGAATAGGTTAATTAAACCAGCGTGTTATTTATGGTATTATAGTAGATTATATTTTCTTATTTATCTTTTATTTATTGCTATTCATCACGTTTGGCCAGTGATACTGCTAAAAATGGTTTTTTCCTTAGTTTTCCATGTATGGTTTCCTTAGCATCAATCCTGATCATCTAAATAGCGGAAGACTTTCCAAAATTCTAAGATAATTATTGCTAAACGTCAAAATTTTACAAATTTTTACTAAAAAAATACAACATGCAATCGATGTATCGAACAAAACTGGCCTATTTCCCTTTTCCTCACCTGCCATCCGAGAAATCCTTATAATTCTGGGCTCGATCCAACTCTTCCAGATCACTGTGGAAACATTTATTTTCGAAGCCCATCGCTTTAAGCTGTTCGGATAAGCTGGAGGCATCTGTTTTTCGATTAACAAAAATCAGTGTTTTTGTCAGGAGCCCTTGATCTGGAAAGAATTTACTTAAAAGGGCAGGCTAGCAGAGATTGTTGAGGAAGAGGAGAGGGCAGGCTAGCAGAGATTGTTGAGGAAGAGGAGAGGGCAGGCTAGCAGAGATTGTTGAGGAAGAGGAGAGGGCAGGCTAGCAGAGATTGTTGAGGAAGAGGAGAGGGCAGGCTAGCAGAGATTGTTGAGGAAGAGGAGAGGGCAGGCTAGCAGAGATTGTTGAGGAGGAGGAGAGGGCAGGCTAGCAGAGATTGTTGAGGAAGAGGAGAGGGCAGGCTAGCAGAGATTCTTGAGGAAGAGGAGAGGGCAGGCTAGCAGAGATTGTTGAGGAAGAGGAGAGGGCAGGCTAGCAGAGATTGTTGAGGAAGAGGAGAGGCAGGCTAGTAGAGATTGTTGAGGGAAGAGGAGAGGGCAGGCTAGCAGAGATTGTTGAGGAAGAGGAGAGGGCAGGCTAGCAGAGATTGTTGAGGAAGAGGAGGGGGGAGGCTAGCAGAGATTGTTGAGGAAGAGGAGAGGGCAGGCTAGCAGAGATTGTTGAGGAAGAGGAGAGGGCAGGCTAGCAGAGATTGTTGAGGAAGAGGAGAGGGCAGGCTAGCAGAGATTCTTGAGAAAATCTCGCGCTTACCATCTTTTTTATGGCGAAGTTCAAAATAGTGGCGCGTCACCGTAGCAGGCTTGCCATTCTGATCAATCACCTCTTCAGTGACCTCGTATTTGGGCGAATCGGCGATAACTCTACATTCGGTTTTGGAACATAAGAAATTCCTGACTCAAATTGTTCCCGCAAAATCGCTTCAATGCGATCCAGAATTCCATTACGTCCAATCTCTCGGGCGTCGACAAAGTTCTGGAAAAAGTCGATGTTTCAAGGCACGAAGGCATGTAACGCAAAGCGGACGCCTCTATTTAGTAAAATCATAATTAATAATACTCTCTATTTCTAATGCTTTAATAGGGTTTGTATCAATTTTATAACCATTTTGAGCATAATTGACAAATAAAAAGGAGAGGGGTCCTTTCAGTAATATGAATTTTTGCCGATTTGTCCAAAAACATAAAAAATCTAGTTTATAGTTTTTTATTTATTTCTGGGTATTTTATTGTCTAAAATCAATGCAACTGAATTGCGTGTTTTATGCAAGTCCTAAAAAGACCTGTTCAATGAGCGGATTCGCCGTCATATCCCGGCCCACAGAGATCGAGAAGACGTCCAGCTGAAACGATGCCTAAGCAATTTTTTTACCACTGACCGTAATTTATTATCGTTAATTAAAATAACCAAAAACTGCTCTGCCATGAAACATAAAAATTTACATTTTCTGGATCGTTGTCGTTGAGGTAAATTGGGCAATAGCATGAGCCGCCATCGTGATTATCTGGCCCCACATATTCGAATTCTTCAATCTGGAATCGGGTGGTTTTTCTTAAAAACTTCTGATGCCATCATGTCGAAATTTTATAATGGCGAAATTTCAGAAGGCCGAATTAAGCTTGACGAATTTGCCTCTTGTCGAAAGTTCTTCAGATCGATATTTAAAAGTGCCGACAAGTCAAAGTTTCGAGACTCCCTCTCTCCCCACCTCTCCCCTCTCTTTCTCACTCTCTCTCTCTCTATTCCTTCCGCCCTCTCTCTCTCTCCTTCTCTCTCTCTCCCGCTCTCTCTCTCTCCTTCTCTCTCTCTCTCTCTCTCTCTCTCTCTCTCTCTCTCTTACCGTTAACAATCTCTTCCCAACCCTCCGCAAATTCATGTTCATTGCCGCCGACGTGAGCAGGACTGCGTACGGCCGCTCGCTGGCCGGAGCAAAATCTCCCAGTCGGTTTAAAAACCTGGAAAATTGTGTTTAAAATTTGGTCTAATATTTCAAAGATATTTCTGTTTTGAATGAAAGAATTTTCAAAGATATTTTTCAAAGATTTTCGAAGATAATTCTGCTTAAGTCGTTAAATTGTATCAACAATTTCGTTGGATCGCTGAATTTTTGACATTTGTCATTATTGAGGAAAATCGCCTTTAAAAACGGCATTCACAGAATTTTTAATTCATGATCTTTTTGGATAATGTTAACTGCTTCGTTTTGAATTTAAGATTTTTTGGCCTTTAGAGTGGGTATGTTTCAGTAAAACCAGGGCTTCGATCGGGGTTTAGACTCAGAATCTGCTCTTTTGCAAGGTTGGAATGTTCGATGCTTTATAATCAGCATTTTTTTTTTGAAAAATTGAACCGAAACCAAAGTTTTTCAGCTACCTGTTAAAGTCGATCGTCATCGAGGCGGACTTCCAGGAGTCGACAAATTCGTGGAATTCGTCGACCACGAGATATTCCAAGCGACTCGTGTCGAGCAGGCCCCGTTCCATGAAATCCTGGAGTCGCCCGATCGTCGCCACGACAATGTCGATATTCTGGTGAAAAGCGGTAGTGTTTTAACGTGACGTTTAAGACATAGTTATGGAGAATTTCATCCAAACGACGGCCAAAATCCCGACGGGCTAAAAACCACGATCGCGAAAAACCCGACAGCGAAAATACGGGGAAGAAAATCCCGAAAGCCAAAATCCTGACCCGCCAAAATGCATGCAAATGCAATGCAACCAAAACATCTCGACGGGCCAAAACTTGCACGTCATGTTGGCTTGTCGGCATTATTGGTTGTCGGGATTTTGGACTGTCGGTTTTTTTACTGTCAGAAAACAGGGTACCGATAGTGGAAAAAATGGAGTTTGAGGTTAAAGGGAGCGTGAAAGGAAGAATTTTAGGGCCGTTTTTTAAGGGGAGAGTGACACTAGAGCTTGTTTATCGAGTTTTAAGGAGCTTTTGCTTAAAATGTTCCGATCTTGATTTTAATAATTTAATTGCTAACCTTATCCAGTCGATCGATGCAATTATTCACCAACGTCCCGCCGTAAAGTGCCTCGACGTGCAGCCCGCTACCCGCTGCGAATTTACGACCCTGGAAATGGAAATTACAGCCGAAGCTACGCAATTAAAAGCTGAATCTTGCGCGAAACATGGAAGTTTGTCGAAACATAAATTTTTTCGCACGCTGTACAAATTTTTTCCGCAGTTAGGTAAATCGTGGAAATTCTAATATTATAGTGCCAAGCAGAGATAATTTTCAAATTAAAATAAATGTAAAAAGTAAAAAAATCAGTTTTCCAAGAGCTCTGCGTCTGCAATTTTGCTCTGATTCGTACTTCGCAAATTTTGTAGACCATAGAAATGAATCGAATACACTATTTGCTCTGAAAATAATTAAAGCCAATTCCTAGCTGCCTTGCCGTGATATTTAAATGAAAAAATATTGCACTTTACCATTGATTCGTAAAAATGTAAGTTTCATTAATTTTTCAGCAAAACCAATGTTTCACCTTGGCAGCGCTAGGTCTAAATTGTACACTCGGTATTACGCACTTGGACTTGGTAACCTCGAAAAACATGCTAATTTTCAAAAACCTCGTTGGCGATCTGCTCGGCCAACTCGTGGATTGAGGCGATGATGATGGCGCGGGGCTGGCAGGCGCGAGGATTTTCTGCCGCTTCGCGGGGAGCTTCCCCGCGTGTCAGCAACTCCAGGAGTCCCAGAACATAAGCGGTAGTTTTACCTAAAATGATATTTTTAATGACTTGCTTTTCTGGTTCGACCTTTTTCTCACCAGTCTCTGCTAGCCTGCCCTCTCCTCTTCCTCAACAATCTCTGCTAGCCTGCCCTCTCCTCTTCCTCAACAATCTCTGCTAGCCTGCCCTCTCCTCTTCCTCAACAATCTCTGCTAGCCTGCCCCTCTCCTCTTCCTCAACAATCTCTGCTAGCCTGCCCTCTCCTCTTCCTCAACAATCTCTGCTAGCCTGCCCTCTCCTCTTCCTCAACAATCTCTGCTAGCCTGCCCTCTCCCTCTTCCTCAACAATCTCTGCTAGCCTGCCCCTCTCCTCTTCCTCAACAATCTCTGCTAGCCTGCCCTCTCCCTCTTCCTCAACAATCTCTGCTAGCCTGCCCTCTCCTCTTCCTCAACAATCTCTGCTAGCCTGCCCTCTCCTCTTCCTCAACAATCTCTGCTAGCCTGCCCTCTCCTCTTCCTCAACAATCTCTGCTAGCCTGCCCTCTCCTCTTCCTCAACAATCTCTGCTAGCCTGCCCTCTCCTCTTCCTCAACAATCTCTGCTAGCCTGCCCTCTCCTCTTCCTCAACAATCTCTGCTAGCCTTCCTCACTTACCGGCCCCTGTTTGAGAGCTCCAAATCATCGCTTCGTGCATTAATAGACCCGTTTCCGGGTCCATTGCCACCATCTTCGGGATGCCAAAATACTCGATCGGAGTCGGGTGATCGAAACTTGCGTCCCGGATGTTGCTCATCAGAAACGGTTGTAGCTCCAGCTCCTCGAAACTCCTAAAAATCACTGAAAAATCGCTATGTCCTAAATCGAAATGGTTTGTTGTTTCTTGTTTGTTTTTCCACTTTTGCGGGATTTTACCGCGTAACTAGTTGCGAGCCCGATTGTCGATAACTTTTAAATTCTGAGATTGAGACGTGGTTTTTTCCAGCTTTGAATCCATTTTGTTAGCGACTTCTAGAGCTTCACTCACCCATGCGCCACTCCGGGCGTCCGGCGGACACTCAGCTTCTCGCTCGGCTTCGTCCACATGTTGACAGACTGGCCGAGGCGCGCTAGAAAATATCACATTTTGTCTGGCGTATTTTAATTTTGTCGGAGGACCATTTTGTCGAAATATCACTTTGTTGAAATTTCATTTTGTCAAAATTTCAAGGCATTTCCTCAAATGGCTCGAAAACTGAAATTTCAGTGAAATCGAATTTAGAAAAAAATGATGTTTCGACAGCGTAATAATTCGGAAAAATGAAATGTCGACAATCACGTTCCAAAACTGAAGCTCCGACGAAATGCTCGCAACGCATTTTGTCTTTTTAAAAACCGACGTTAGACAACAAAATGCTGACGAAAAACAGCGCGAACCTGATCGGAAACTTGAAACATTTTCATTTACCAGCTCATTTGTTTGTGTGTATTGAATTTTTAGAATGTAGTATTGGCGTCGGGATTCTTTGATTGTTTTATTTATTTTAGCCTGACAGCCATGGCTATCGGAGCGTTGTTTCTAGTCAAATTTATCAATATTTCACAAAGGAAACCATCTAATCACTTTAATCTTTGAAATTTTGGTCGAAAAAATCGATATTGATTGCAGTCCCCCCCCCCGATAATGCGAAAGAACCTGTTTCCGGCCGCCTTGCGCATTCATTAATTACCATCCTATCGAAAATTCCTAACACTTACATTAATGTCGGGTCCGACAAGCACTTGCGCGTCCCGGAGTTCATCTACCGTATGCCGGGTCGGGACAAACGTGGCGCGGTGTCGGATTTTTCCGGAAGACCCGTGATTGCGGCCTGGCTTTGGCGGCTCGGGGGCCGGCGGGTTCGGGCAGTGCGTCTGGAGGTGGCCTGAAATCTCTCAAATTAATGTAGTTGTTGGTTTAATTTATTTCGGCTAGACTTTACCTTCTACTACTACGATATATTATTGAATTTTTTAATATTGTTATTATTTATTTTATAGATGATATGTCGATCGATTATTTATCTGTACCATATTATATAATATATTTTTTTGATTATCATAAGCACAATTTTATTATATTTATGTTATGATTTTTTAAACACGATGGCAGCAATCAAAAATGCAATTAAAATAATAAGCAATTAAAAATACCTTCGGACTTGCAATTTTTGCAGTAGGTGAAACGCGGATCGTCGCGTCGCGGACAACTTTTACGGCCGTGCCCCGCATTGCCACAGTGGGCACACACGCCACTGTGCCGTTTTCGCGCTGAAAATTTTAGATGTGTCAGAAAGTCATACTGGATATCACAGCCTCAGTGAGATATTATTATTTCCGGTTTGATTGAATAATAGTGATAGACTTTTGGGGTTTTTTTGGAAAATTTCGATTTTATAAACCACCAACGGGAACCTCAAGTAGCGGTTAGAAATTTTCTGCTTTTTAGAGAATCGTGAAACATCAACTTTTGTTGACAAATTTCTCGGTTTTACGAGCGATTTTTATTTATACATCGCACGGGCCGGAGCGAGTTTTACTTTTTAAATAATTAGGAAACATCGAATTTCTTCAAGTTTTCTAATTTTAGCTGCAAACAGCTGCCACAAAAATTACAAAACAATTGAGGACTTTCAAGTAATAGTTCAAAATCAGGGGTAAAAAAGCCGAAACTCAGAAACGGTAATACGGTAATAAAACACAATAATTAATAGACAGCTGAAATTGATCGGTCACTAAAAACCAGATCGACCACCCAAAGTATTTTTTCCTGATTCTTTTTGTGTTTTGGGTGTTTCTTTCGGTATTTATTCCTTGGTTACGAGAAAAACAAGAAAAAAACGTTTACAGTGGAACGCCCTATTAAATTCAGGCCTGCTGATTTTAGCTCCAAAATATTTTGAAACACTTTTTACTTAGGATCAATTTTTCTACAACCCTTGTACAAATTTTTCGCTAGCTAGTTTTTCCATAACGATGGCAGAATGTTCTTCTTTAAAATTAACCAATCCAGTTGAACGTTGTTGAAATGGCTCAAAATAAAATTCCCTTCACCGTTTTTACTATTTTTACATTTTTATTAAAAACGAATTAGGTTATCATTTTCAAGATGCAACAGATTGAATAAATTTATGTGCGAAAACTTTTTCCTACCGTCCACTCCTGCCACATTATTATTCCGATGTCGTCTGCGTTTGCCTTGGCTTTTGCCATGGCCTGGACCATCTAAAAATCAATATTAAGAATGGCAGCTAGCGGAGAACATTTGGCAATTTGTTCAACAGAGAAATTGGCTAAAATCGCGAAAAATTATTGAGAACTTACCGATATTGACAGTCGCCATTTCCTGCTCCATTTCATCGATCAGATCGGCCCCGTCGGGCCGTGGAGCTGATTACAAAAATTATCTATTTATTTCTAAATCAAAACGAAAATGAATTCCAATTCAAGATACCTAAGTTTTTTTTGTCCAACTAAACTATGTTTCAAGAGCGTATAAAATTCAAAAAATGTATAGGATTCTAATGATATCAATTATCCGAGGGCAGAAAAATTAGCCGTATTCTTTTTCATGTTCAACCAAATTATGGCGTAGGTCTTAAAGGGATCCAGGCGGCATAAGCCAATCGATTACGCGCGGGAAAGAAAATGTCTCTGCGCCTCTCCCCTGGGCGCGCTCTCTCGCCGCTGCATCTCTTTAAATAATCGTGCTACTAGAAGTACTGAAAAAGGCGCACAAAGAAACATTCAAATGGTACCTTCTGAATTCGGCTGGCCCGCCGCGATATACGGTAGCTGGGTCCCTTCAGGAATCGGGTGATTCACCATAATTTCTGAAAGAAAAGGAAAATTATTGTTTTCTGGCAAAGTGTTATGAATCAATGCAGTTTGGTTGGGCCATTCGCCCACGTTAAGAGAATCAATGCATTCAAAATCTTAATAAATATGTTTTTCTTTAACAGGAAATGAAATTAAAAACCCAGATTGAACGGATTAATTTTTTAGGAAAGTGAAAGATTTTATTTTACAAAAAGTGTTTCTTGCATTAGCAGTAATTCATTGACTTTGCGTTGAGTAATAAATCTAATAAGTTTTCTAATATTTTTTATGAAATTTTTTTATATTATTGTAGTTTAATTTTAATTAATATGATTAATATTATTCAAAAATATGTATTTTCTATTAGAACCAACGAATTAATTGTATTTGGGTAATTCTGCCACTTTAGGTAATATGGCAAAAATTACCATGCTGGCGCCCGTGCCGGTCCTCGACTTTCGAGCGGCGAAACTGGAAAATAGAAATGTTAGTTCGTAGCGCATTAAACAAATGTTCTTAATTAAATATATAACATGAGATTTAAATACTTTTCATATAGGCGTTTAATATAAAATTTACCACTCTTGGGGCCATCGAGGCGGCGTAGCGGGGCTGCTGATCAACTAAAGAAATTAATTATTATCATTTAGGTTAATACAAAATGCCATTTGATAAACCATTATGGCTCTAATTTAGCTGTTATCTATGTTTTAAAACTAAATTAAATTAAATTATCTCAGTTTTATATTTTGATTTTTTTTATTCAGAGAAGTGGAAATGATTGCCGACGCAAGGGCGAATTAAATGAGACAATTCAAACGATATAGTTTTTGACTGAAGCATAATTTTTCAGGCTATTTGTCATGCAATGGATTTTATATACGAAATTATTATTTTTGTTGTAAATTCGAATGAAACTTTTTAGTGATTTTTCTATATAATTTCTTGCGCTTTCGAAGGAACTTTTGCAGGCCCGAGAAATAAACGTCGCATCGCCCCTCAAAATGCCGAAAAACAACTTTCAAAGGCCCGGAAAAGCAAGAGCTCGTTCCCATGGCAGGGACCCCCGCAAAAATTGCCAATTAGACGGCCGATTCCCGCACAAAATGTTTCCCCATAAAACCATGGTCAAAGAACAACTATTGCAAGTCATTGTGGCTTCACGGTGTTGAAATGTCCGTTTTTCTTATGAAACCTAAAGTTTAACGAAAACCTTAAAATTTTGTTTCCCAATTTTAAATGTTTAATGCTAATTAATGAAACTGGTCACAGTTTCTGCTAAAACAAAAAAAAACCTGGATTTTTGGTCTTAAAGCCCCCCAAAACGGGTCAATACTATCTTTTGAGCATTTGTCAGAAAAACAACGTTAAAGCGCACTAACTATCTTCAAAATCCGCTAAAATGTCTATTTGATCACGGAAAAATTATGTTTCCAAACCAAAATAAAAAACAAGTCACGGAAGGGCCGGATTTGCGGAGCTTGGGAGCGCTTCTCGAAAAGAACTAATCCTCCGTCTTATCAGTACCCCGCATGTGCCAAAAAAGCAAGTAAAAAAGGGAGGAAAAATACAGGGTGAAAGGGAAGTAAAAATGCATGACACTGCGTCCAAAAATTAGACAGTGTGGACAATTTTCTATGAAACACCTGATTTGTAAAGGATCTTGCTTAACGCGTATTCCTCTAAAAACTATTTTCTAGTAATAAACTTAATAAAATAAATCTAGAATTTAGTAAGTACCGAATTAATGTTTAAAATGGATTCAATAAAGTGATAAAAAACTACAATATTACAGGAGGCACGGGCATCTCCAAATACTGTAATTGCAATAGGAAATTGGAAGAAAAACTGAAACGGCAAACTGATCACAATTCATATTGAAAACAAAACGGCGTTCAGTATTTTCAAAGAAACATTTTATTTCCTTTTTTGAAATTCTTATGAAACAATAATTTTTTGGACGTCAGGAAAAACATGGCTTATCAATTATTGCCGTTTTTTTATTACTTAAAGCCATTTAAAAGATATCCCAGGTAAATGCCAGCTCGAGAACCATGTTTATTTGATTTAGTCCATAAAGCCAAAAAGGACGACTAATCTGCGAAAGTGCTCGAAGCGCAAACACCCCTGAGGATTTATCGCCGTTAAAAAATAGAATGTTTTATCGAACGGCCAATTTGATCTATTGGCCAGCAGCGGAAAAGTCCCCGTTCGATTCCGCCTCGCTAATGGTCTGCCCCTTTTCACGCCCAGCCACTTTTTCCCAGGCCGTTGAATCATCGATGTGCTGTACAGCATCGCCACCGTCGCCCATTTTTTGGCTCTCTGCCAATTTTTGAATCCGTAAAATCGGTATTACGGTGCCGAGGAACACTTCCACCATTTCGAATTTCTCAATTTTACGTGCTCTTACAAGTGATGTCGATGTAATCAAACGTTTCATCTAAAAGAACGATGTGTAAACAAATACTAACTGTAAAATAATTTTAGTGTGCAAGCAAAAAATAACCTTACTGCAGGCTACTAAACATTTCGATTAATTTTAATTTTTAATTTTTGTTGAAACACATTTTTCCTAGAATTTTCTAGCCGTCTGCTCGCTTGATGAGGCCTTTAATAGAAAACTTTAATATTTTAGATAGCTGTACATATATTTATTTTTATATAATTTCTAAATATTTGTAATTGATCTCGACCCTTAGTCCTGATTTCCTCTTTCACCTCGAAAATTTTGGTCCTGTGCTTAAATCCTCGACAGCAGCATTTTTTGAAGGCCTGAAAACCTGTGTAGAGTAATCTGTCAAAAACAACGCTTAAAATTTCGTTTAATGAAAGTTCGGCGTAAAAAATTGTGTTTCACAAATGCTGATCTTTCGTCTCATCCAATGTTACTAATTTCGAGCTCCTATTTTTACATTACTTGTATTTTTTCCAGAATTTATGGTATCTTCTTGTCTTTTTTCACATTCCATTTTACGAGTTTTAGTTGAATTTTCACGAGCCACCGAAAAAGTGGGGAAGGGGCGGGGTGTGAAATTCGAATTTCCGCTTCGGGGCGACCGACCGGAGAAAGGGGCTGGGAATGAGAAAAACCAGAATTCGGAGCTGAGAAGCAAAATAATTCCCCAAGTATCTCGAAATTTCAGATCTGAAATCCTTGAAACATATGGCTTCCAAATATTATTCACGGCATCTGGCTGACGGGTTTTTGGACGAGATCTACGGGAAAATCACGCGACGCTGGAAATGGCATGAATATGGGCTATGCGTGGGTTTTAGGGTACTTTCTCTCTCCCTCTCTCCACACTTTTTCTCTCCCCCTCTCTCTCTCTCTCACTTTCTCGCTCGCTCGCGCACTTTTTTGCCCGTACCACTATATATAAAAAATTGTTTAGAACCAATTTTAAGATGAAACACTAAAACAAAACTTCTTTCCAAAATTCACAAACAATCTTTCTCTCTCTCTCTCTCACGTGACTCACTCTCACTCTCTCGCTCTTTCTCTCTCTCTCACTCCCACTATCTCCCTCTCCTGCTCTCACTCTATCTATCTCTCTCTGTCTCTCTCTTTCTGTCTCTCTCTCTCTCCCTCCCTCTCGCTGTCGCTTTCCCTCTCTAACTCTAAATTTTCCCAATTCTAGCAATGCGAAGTGCCCGAAGCCTCATTGGAGCTCTTCCTCAAAAGAAGCCCCGCCCCCATCTGCCCTGTTTTTCTTCAAAGATCGTAGATTTCATTCAAATAATCAATTTTTAAATAGTTTTAGGCCCGATCTTCAGATCTCTGCAAATTGCCCAAATTCCCCTCACCACGATCCGTATGTTTTTCGGTAAGTCGGATACATTTTTTTAATCTCGAGAGTATACATTATACATTAGAGTAGAACAGAAATTTTGAAATTTGGAAATGTTTGAAACGTTTATTTTGTATTGCAAGAAATTTTTGAAGCAAATTTTCAACGCGATTTTTAGAAAACCCGAAACGCACGTCAGTTTTTACGAGGGAGACCGATATACAGGTTATTTTAAAGTTAAATCATGTTAGATAAAAAAGAAAATAATGTTTAATTTTGTCTATAATTTTTATAATTAGTATATTTTTATATTTTGCAGATTTAAATCTTAAACTAAAGCCTTTAAGAGACCAATTACGACCTGCCGACTTCCGCTGAATTTACGGTAGAAATTGGGTGGAAGAAAATTATCGAATATGTGGAAAAGGTAGAAAAAAACCTGTTATAATTATTTTGAAAATCAATAAAAAGAAAAAGAGTTATAAATATGTTAAATTTAATAAAAATAAAAATCAAAACCTTAAGAAATGGAAAATCCCGGAAGATTTGCTTTTTATGGTGTTGCCAGGCCCTTCTTGCGAATTTCCAGGTTATTATAGTTTAATTTAAATAAATTCGTTTTATTAAATTCTAGAATTTAAAACGTATTTTTCTACATCTTTAGGCCTCCTACGCCAAAAATACCTCTCGATTTGGACTAACAAAATCGAGCAAACGCACATCATTTTCAACATCGATGTGTCGACGCGGAATTTGGTATTTTTGAAACATAAGAATTCAATTTTTCTCTTCTAGGGACAAAATATTGAAATCAGCTACGCGACTCCGGGCGGCTGCCGTAATTACGGGTAATTTGCATAATTTCAGAATTTGGCCGCTTTTAATTGCTAACCAGGGTTGAAAAGCCGCTTCGCGCCTTTTCAACCCTGGCCCCCCGTCCAACCCTATGAATCCCTCGCTTTGCATAATCCTTCCGCGCTTTATGTAAAAAAAATGAAAATCGCGTCCTCTCCCCGATTATATAGGCTACTCCCACTTCCGGCGTATGCTAATTTTTTCCTAACAAAGAGGGTGTCCGATTTTTAAGGAAAAACTGAATTTTAATGTCGAAAACACTTGATTTTGCAAAATCTGATATGGGTGCAGTCATCTACAGGCCATTACGCGTCTAATGGCGTATCGTACGCCCCCTTCATCCCCGCCCCCCTTGAGTTATCCTCCGGACACGCTGACGGAAGTTGCATGCAAAGTGTCATACACACACACACAGACACTATTTTTTTATATACCAGGGTTGAAAAGCCGCTTCGCGACTTTTCAACCCTGGCCCCGTCTGATCCCATAAAATTCTTCACTTTACACCATTTTCCCGAATCAGATGGCAAAAAAATGAGAAACACTACCTCTCTTCCCTTATATAGGCTACCGTGGCTTCCGGTCTATGCTAATTTTTTCCTAACAAAGAGGATGTCCGAAATTTTTACAAAAACTTAAATTTAATGTTGGAAATAGCTGATTTTGTACAATCTTATAAGTTTGCAGTCATCTCCAGACCATTACGCACCTAATGACGTATCATACATACCCCTAACTACTCCCCTTATTGAGATACTACTGGAACACGCTGACGGAAGTTGCATGCAAAGTGGCACACACACACACAAACACTATTTTTTTATATATAGTAGGATAGTAGGATTATCTATTAAATGTATTCAAATGGAAAAATTGTAAAATCAATTTTCCACTTTTGATTTCCCAAAAATGGTTGCGTTTTTCCACTTCTAAGCAAAGCATCAAATTCATATTTGAAAGGCTCGGATCACGAATAATTTTTACAAACAAAACTAAAATTTGGGTCTAAGGAATGCATTAAAAAGTTATTTTTTTAGAGTCAGGCTTCTTTCCCTGTTTTGTAGTTGCATAATGTATTTTTAAATACAGTACCAGGGTTGAAAAGCCGCTTCGCGACTTTTCAACCCTGGCCCCGTCTGCCCCCATGATATTCTTGGCTTTACATAATTTTCGCGGATTCGGATGACGAAAAATGAAAAGTTCTCTCTCCGTCCCTTTATATAGGCTACCGCGACTTCCGGTGCATGCTAATTTTATCCTAACAAAGTGGGGTGTCCGATTTTCCATGAAAAACTTAATTTTAATGTCGAAAACAGCATATTTTGTAAAATCTAATATGTGTGCAGTCATCTCCAGCCCATTACGTACCTAACGACGTATCGAACATACCCCTAAGTACTTCCCTTCTTGAGATACTACTGGAACACGGTGACGGAAGTTGCATGCAAATGCACACACACACACACACAAACACTATTTTTTTATATATAGTAGGATTATTAATGTTTGTTATGTTTATTTTATACGGTGATTTGCTGAAATCGTCATTATGCAAATTCTATGTTTCAGACTTGAACAAATCGTGGAAGCCGAAGAGTTGTTGCAAGAGCTGGCGGAATAGCGATTTATGCACGTTCATCAAAAATATACAATGTATATAAATTACCATATGTCTGTATATAAGTAAACTACGAATATCACTAATTACGACAATTACAGTACTCAAAAAAGGGGGTGGGGCGGCTGAAAAACCTGAGCTCAAACTGAACGGCTAACTTAGTGTTTCAGGTAAATAACAATAATAAGCGTGAATGAAATCTAATAATAATTTTTCAAAAGATTCAGGAATCTTTCCATCACAATTGGTATCACATCAAAATCACAATATCGAGAAACACAGCAATGCAAAAAAATGGATTCTGTTTCAATAAATTATACTTTCTGGGCTCTGTTGCATTATCGGGGGGTACTTGCGAAATATCGCTCAAAAAATATTAAAATGCTATGTTTCGACCAAAATTTAGAATTTTAAAATTTTTTGCAGGATTTTGAAGAGTCTTCAGCCGAAATATAGCTCAATTTTCGTAAAAGCCCTATTAAAATAATTGCTATTAAAAGAATAGGCATGTTCCGCTTATATCAAAATTCCCCCCCCCCCCGATAATGCAAAAGCACCAGAATAATAGGGGTCAAATAATGGTTAGCATTGGGTGCGAAAAATGGGCGACTAAATATGTGCTTTTTCCAAAGGAGCAAGCGAAATTATGCAAGATATTTTTTCTAAAAACCACTTAATTCTCTTAAGATCATCTCATCTACATTTTATAATTGTGTGTCGTTGGATTTTGTCGTCTATTCGGTGCTGCTGTCTCTTTTCAGCATCTGCTGCTCCAGGCGGGCCTTTTCGAAGCGGGCCCTGAAAAAAACCCCATCACCTAACTGCCTTTCCTCAACAATCTCTGCTAGCCTGCCCTCTCCTCTTCCTCAACAATCTCTGCTAGCCTGCCCTCTCCTCTTCTTCAACAAACTCTGCTAGCCTGCCCTCTCCTCTTCCTCAACAATCTCTGCTAGCCTGCCCTCTCCTCTTCCTCAACAATCTCTGCTAGCCTGCCCTCTCCTCTTCTTCAACAAACTCTGCTAGCCTGCCCTCTCCTCTTCCTCAACAATCTCTGCTAGCCTGCCCTCTCCTCTTCCTCAACAATCTCTGCTAGCCTGCCCTCTCCTCTTCCTCAACAAACTCTGCTAGCCTGCCCTCTCCTCTTCCTCAACAATCTCGGCTAGCCTGCCCTCTCCTCTTCCTCAACAATCTCTGCTAGCCTGCCCTCTCCTCTTCCTCAACAAACTCTGCTAGCCTGCCCTCTCCTCTTCCTCAACAATGTCTGCTAGCCTGCCCTCCTCTTCCTCAGCAATTCTTCCTGGCCATTACATACCTTAAATCCTGGACAGTCTGCTGTTTCTCGGCTACCTTCTTCTCGGCCGCCAAACTTTTGAGCTTCTGAAAAATGAAATACAGTGAATGAATAAAGCTAATTAACTTTGATTAAATCGCAAAAAATTGTTTAAATTTACACCCTAAATTTAAAAATTTTGAGCAGAAGTATGTTTCGTGAAATTGTACCATCCGTTAAATTTTTTTAGCATTAATCCAGTGTTGTTCTTCGGATAAGCTACTATCGGCTACCATTGGAGGTACTGTATCAATTATATTCTTACTATTAGATAGAGATCTAACGTTAGTTAAAAGTTAGATAAATACATAGAATTTTCTGGAAAAGACAGCGGCTTGTTGAATGCGTTACAAAATGAATTTAACATGGAAAGGTAATTTTCTACATTGCGAAAAAAATCAAAAAATTATTTTTCTTTTCAATTCTGATAAATAAATCAATTCTTTATAAATTAAAATTTTTCAACAAACAGGTTTCGTAAAATGATGTCAATTTTTTTATTTTTAGATTGAATGAAGACCAGGCGTGATCCAAAAACCTTATAAGAAGTAGAACGCTTCTTGCCGAACGGCCTCGGCTCGGCGGCGCGCGTCATTTGAAGCGCCTCGTCGCTGCTGCAAAACAAAAGCGAAATTAAATTAATAAAATTTTCAAAATACCTAGCCTTCGTCATACCCTCGCCGAACGACTCGAGGGCGGCGTGGGGCGTCTTTTTCGAGGTGGACTGAAATAAAATAATGAAAATGGATGGCTGTCTCACACGCAGTCCCGCTCCCTCGCTCTCTCTCTCTCGCTGTCTCTCTCTCGCTTGCTCTCTCTCTCTCTACTTTGATCATATTGGTTAAACAAAAAGTTTGTTTCAAACCAATTTTAATCTGAAACATCTAGAAAACTTCTGTCCAAAACTTACAGCCGCCGCCGGGTCGTCCTCCTCGCTGGTGATGGTCACCTTCCGGCCGAGTAGATGCTCAACCCGGGACAGCACACCGGTCTGGAGACCAACATCCCGCCGCTGTCCCTTCCTCACCGCCTCCAGCTCGTCCATGTAGATCTAAAAAGCTAGAATTTTTGGTATAGAATTACTTCACAACAATAAACGGCGTGAATAACAACAATCTTTGACGAGCCGTACGTGAAAATATTTTTTTTAGGTTTTTCAGATTTGTGTCGATTTATTGTGCGTGGTACTACGTTCTGCGCATACAGTGCCGATCATGCGGTAATTTAAATGATTCACGAAAAAATTGCGAAAAACGAGCAAGTACCGTGCATACAGCTTGAATTTAACTGGGATTAAGATGAAACATTTTTATTTCGCGAAAACGTTTCTTTGGAATTTAAATCCCTCCCTTTGACTATTTGGCTAACAATTAGCCCAGTATTCAAAACAATATGCAAAAATTTTTTTATTTACGACGATTGATGGTAATTTTCACCCGACGAAAATTTCGTGTTTCAGCAATGCTAATAGATGCCAATACTCTTCTCTTGATAATTGGAGCACAATTCCGGATATCCGCAGATCCAAAATCTCCGTTTATATTTTCCACAGTTATTCCGTTTCTCAACTGAAATTGTTTTTATTATTTTTTAGCTTTACCGCTAAATTTTGCGGTAATTCAGGCAAAATTGTTCGGCAATGATACTTTTCAAAACGCTCTATTTTGCTGAATTTAAATGTTTCTGAAAACCCACTAGAAGCCGGTGCTCGAGATCTTGGAATTCATTGCACCGCTGCAAAATGTACCAAAAAATCTTTGTTTTATTTTGTACTTTTTTAAAAGTCTGCCGGTGTTATGAAAACTATTGTTTCATAAAACTCACGCATTCTGGTGTTGTGATTAATGGGCAAAAATAGGTGAGTGGTTTGTGGAGGTGGAGGTGTTGTTAAGGTGGCGTAATCGATTAGTGCTTACCGATGTCGTGCTTTTTCTAAAAAAAGTATTCGTACAAACAGTAAAATGCAATTGTGAATATCGTCAGAAGTAAGGTGTGTGCCAAGTGATAGTGCTATGATGATATCGAGAGAAAGAGAGAGAGAGAGAGCGAGAGAGAGAGAGAGAGAGAGAGAGAGAGAGAGAGAGTGAGTGAGAGAGCGAGATAGAGCGAGAGAGAGAGAAAGAGAAAGAGTGAGAGAGTGAGAGAAAGAGTGAGGTTGAATCTGATCTAGAGGGAGAACGAGCGAGGGAGAGAGTGCGAGAGCGTGGGATCGAGTGAGTGTGAGAGCGAGAGAGAGTGAGCATGAGAGATTGAATGAAAGCGAGAGAGAGCGAGAAGGTAAGTGAGAGCGAGAGAGAGAGAGAGTGGGCGTGAGAATGAGAATGAGGTGAGAGTGAGAGTGCGATGGGGTAGCAGCAGAGAAAGAGTGAAGCTAAAAGGGAGAGTGAGTGAGAGAGAGAGAGAGAGAGTTCGAGAGATCGAGAGTGATAGTGCAAGCAAGCAAGAGCGAGAGAGACAGCGAGCGAGAGAGAGCGAGAGAGCTAAAAGTGAGAGAGATAGAGAGAGAGAGAGAGAGAGAGAGAGAGAGAGATCATATCCCCTGTCATCGTATTCACCCCATTAAAGTCCCCACCAACCCACCTTAATCCATTGCTGGTTTTCAGTCCCGATGCCCTGATCAATTTTCGGCGGTTCTTCCGTCTGCGCCGAAACATCTTCAATTTTCGGCTTCTTCTTCCTCCTAACCAACTTCTTCGGCTTTTCCTTATTCTCAGATATTTCGCCCGTTTCTTGTAGAGGTACAGTAACCATCTGCTGCTGCTCCGTACTCTGTAGCTGCCCGGAATTCTTGGCAGCCACCACATCAAAATCAGACCACAGCTGCGGGCCGAGCGGTGTCTCCTGCCACACCTCGACATGTTCATCTACAGTCTCGTGCTCAGAATTGTCCTCCTCGCCGACGGCGACCACGTCAAAGTCAGACCACAATTGAACGGTGTTCAATTCTAGTTGCTCGTCGGTTTGGGTTTCGGAAGTCTCCGGGAGGTGATCGGGTCCCACCACGGTCTCCTGACGATGCAATTCCACCTGCAAATAGTTGGGGGAATTTGGGGGGAATTTGGATAAAGTTGTTATTTTATTTAAAACTGGGGTTTGAAATTATTAAATTTAAAAACTATAACGAATTAAAACCAGGGTTTTAAGGTTTGAATTTGGGATCTGGAGCGTCGAGAATTAGAATCGAAATTGAAATTAAAGGGATTGGCGACTTTGGCGGTACTGAACTGTTAGCGGGGGGTAATTTTCGTTTTCTTCCGTCTATACCTACCTGTTAATAATAAATATCGTATTTTTATAATGCGTTAAGTAACTTTTGGCTTACCAGAAAGTTACAAAATTTTTTAAAGTCTTTATAAAACTCTTTCGTCCCAGAAAATTAAAATAAGGTAAAAACTATTCTATTAACCAGTATTTAAAACACACTTTCTAGGTTCAAAAAAATTCCTTTATATTTCGTTAGAGGGCCGTACGGAATTATTGCGAAAAATTGGCGTCCCTCTGCCAGACCCCCGCTAACAGCCGAGTACCAGCCCAATTTCGATAGGTTTTCGATCTCGATTAAAAATAAATTTGAAGGTATTAAATTTAATTTTTACTGGGGTTTTAGTGGAATTTGAGGGAAATTTGGGATAAAATAATTGAGTTTATCGAATAACCGTTGTGAAGATTGACCGAATCAAGGAGCTCAACCCGCCCTAATTCCCTGAAACACTTATTTCGTGAAACTCGATTTTAATTTTTTTAAAGCAAAGAGAAAGCAAAGAGAAACGTTTGTTTCATTTTATTTTAATTCCGCACCTGCGTTTGTCGATCCGTTCTCGTCGCAGCAGCCTGGACCCCGTTGTCCGCCAATAGCGGGGTTACGGTAGCCATCGCCGTGGTGGAGAGCGTCGGGACGCAGGAGACCTAAACACGAAATTATATAAATATGTTTTATAGCTTATTTAATATTTCTTATTATTATGATCTTCAATCTTGTTCTTCTCCTTTTTCATCTTCCTCTTTTACTTTTTATTTCTTTAATTTTTATTTAATTGATTAAAATACCGTAATCATTGATTTAATCCATTTTTATAATAATTACCAGCCGATTACAGCCGCTTCGCGACTGTAATCGGCTGGCCTTCGGGCTACCCTCCATGTACTACACCACCACATTACACCTCTACCTTCATCAATACCCACGCTGACCACTTCAGATACCCCCTCCCCCCCATAGATTCAAACACCTTAAAAACTACTTCGATACCTTCCGGAGGGCTTCAGATACCCCCCATAGCCGACATCCCCTTCAAAAACTACCTAACTACCTTCCTGATGGCTTCAGATACCTCCCCTAGCCGAAATCCCCTTCAAAAACTACCTAAATACCTGCCCGATGGCTTTAAATGATTTAAATAATAAATTAACATAATTAAAAAATATTAAAAGTATTAAAGTAACTTAAGAAAGCTATCTTGGCGCGCGAAGGGGCCTGGGAAAGAGGGGCGAAGAGAAAAGGGGCGTGGCCTCCCGGGACAGGGGCCCCCACTCGTTTTATTAAGGCGCCACTTTCAAAGTTAATTTTAATAATTTAAACAAAAACTTTTTCAGAATTTTTTTATCAGTTTGGGGATTTCTTACAGCGCTCTATCCGAATCCGAAGAGAGCTAAGCTCTAGCTCCTTTCCCCTTCGAGTTGAATTCGGCTTCAGACACACGGACGGACGGACGTCTCTACTTTTTTATTATACAGGGTGAGGCATATATATCGCTACACCTCTAGCACGCACAAATTTGTCTACCAGCGGAAAACTTATTATATTTGCGGGGTAATCGATGTTTCCCATCAAAGAACTAGTGTCTCTTTATGCAGGAAATAAATGTAAATGGTCGAAAATTGTTTCGATTTGGGTTTAGCTTACAAGGAAGTTCAGCACTTTTCTCGAAAAAGTGGTGTGTTGGCACGCTGCTCCTAGAGCCCCGTATATTGGTAATTCTGCTGCAGTTTTTTTGTATTCTGGTTCAATCGGATCTTATTTATGGTTTCCAAAAAGTTTTTAGTCGGAAACTAGCGAGGGAATTTTACTACATTCAAAAAAGGAGTGATTACCCACCCCTCCCCGCCCTTTGGTTGACCACTAAAAAATTCATCAGAAAATCGAAGCCACCTTAATATTTGGATTCGAGCTGTTTTTTGCATTTTAGGCATCCGATACGAGCAATTCCCAATGATAAAACCAAGAAATTGAACGAGTACAGGTCAAAAAATGTATTTTGAGGTTTTTTACTATGGTTTTTGTAACCAGCTGAGACAAACTTTTAACTTTCTGCCGAATGCAAAGAAATAAGTTGGTCTCATTGTCTTTTTAGTTAAATTCTAAGTAGTACAAATGTTTTTAGGGGTCATTCGGGTCCAAATCAATGTTTCCGAACCATATCGAAATCGGCCGCCAAGGGGTTCCGTGCCAGACCCACCTAACGACGCCCAGTTTTTGCTTCAGAACAAGTGTGTATAGGGTTGTTGCGTTATAAAATTTTAAGAGTGTCGAAAGGACCCATGTGGCTATATCACAGCAAAATATTGAGGCCCGGCTCGCTTTAATAATTTTTTGGGGGCCCGAGAGGGTGTAGCGATATATATGCCTCACCCTGTAGTTGATATTTTTCAATACTTATCCCGAGACCTACCCTAAAGTATCGTGATACCTTCGTCGAGATTTGCTATTACCATACCATTCTTTTTTGCGATACCGTATATCGATAAAACATTTTTTATAAAAAATTGGAATTTGAGAAAATCCGGAATTTTCTAATTTGCGGCTCTGCTTTCTACAGTATTGCTGCAAAAATTATTTTTAAACGGAAAAGGCGCTTTATTTATCAGATCCAATAGTTTACCGGTCTCTACGTACGCCCCAATTACCGTACCTCAACACTCTCCACCTCTGGCCGGCATGTTGTCGCCGTTTCCTTTAGCTCAACGCTGCACTCGGTAGATACAGTAGTCTGCTGAGGGGTGATCTGAAAAAAAATCATAAATTACTCACGTTAAAAATGAGTGTTTCACTTAGATTCTCTAAATGTAAATTAGTGAGCTTCTTAATAAATGGATGTTTTATCAATCAATTTTAAAAGTTGGGGACGCGTTCGTTTAGTCACCATCGTTCGTCTACGCCTTATAATTATCCATTTTTAGCACCGAAAGGAAAAATCAAGGATTCAAAATTTTGAAAAACTATGTTCGAAGAAACGACGCAATGATAAGAAAAAATTTAGCAAGATTAACACCCTTTGCTGCGTTGCTCAAATTTATCGTTGTTTTTAAAAAAATGCGATAGAGAAGGTAATGCACTCAAGCTTAGGTTTGGCTTAGGTTAGGCTTA
Source organism: Mesorhabditis spiculigera (assembly GCA_958295435.1). Taxonomy (NCBI): domain Eukaryota; kingdom Metazoa; phylum Nematoda; class Chromadorea; order Rhabditida; family Rhabditidae; genus Mesorhabditis; species Mesorhabditis spiculigera. The sequence goes on along the minus strand of CATQJA010001235.1, from coordinate 311 downwards.
GGCTTAGGCTTAGGCTTAGGCTTAGGCTTAGGCTTAGGCTTAGGCTTAGGCTTAGGCTTAGGCTTGGCTAAGCTTAGGCTTAGGCGGAGGCTTAGGCTTAGGCTTGGCAAGCTTAGCCTAGGCTTAGACTTAGGCTTGGCTTAGGCTTAGGCTAAGGCTTAGGCTTGGCTTAGGCTTAGGCTAAGGCTTAGGCTTGGCTTAGGCTTAGGCTAAGGCTTAGGCTTAGGCTTAGGCTTGGCTTAGGCTTAGGCTAAGGCTTAGGCTTGGCTTAGGCTTAAACTTCGTAACTTATTAATGATCCAATCATAATA
>CATQJA010001231.1:0-16706 GCA_958295435.1 Mesorhabditis spiculigera | reverse complement strand
TGGCAATTTGCGTGAAAGACGGGCGACAACTAAAAAAATGAAATTTTTCAACCAAACCTTTCGCCTAAAATTTGAAATTTTGGTTCTTTCCTATTAACGGGGGGAGAGTAAATTTTTATTTTTTTTTGCCAAATCCCAACGGTTAGTCACCAATACTATTTATACAATGTCTTTTGTAGTTTTTGGTTACTAGAAAGCGGTAAAAAATTAAAAATTCGAAAATTTCGAGGTTTTTTTTGATCATTTTTCATTTTTTGAGCAAAACTTTTGGATAATTTTTAGATGTTTGTCAACTTTTGTATATACCCCCGTTAACAGGCAAGAACCAAAATGTTCAACCTAATTCGACTTACAGGTGCTAAGGTTGTGCTCGGCGTGGGTGACGGGGGCTGTGATTATATGGATCCGATCAATTTCCTGCTCTCCTCGCAGCCAATGCTTAAAAAAAAGAAAGATTCGTCAATAATCAAGTAAACCATACCCTGATCTTGTGCTCCAAGAATTCCCCGATAATGGTCCATTTGAAGATTTGAGCCTGGAATTGGACATCGAGAAGCATCTTCTTGGCTCGAATATGACGGAATGGATCAAGCACACCAAGGTAGAAGCGCATATGCATCGAATCCAGTGAACGGATCTGAAATCATCGAAAATCAATCAAAACTGACAAGGTTTTCTGGAGAAAATACTACAAAGAAAAGTTCTAGCTAAAAAACTGGTTTTCGAAAAATGTTACCACCTGCTTCGGACAAAATAAATCATATAGCGAAATATAGGTAATTTTTACAGTGTTTTAAACGGACTTTAGTCATACCAAGCTCAAAAAATTCTGAAAATTCGCGATAATTTTGGTTTTTGGGCAAAAGTGTGTGAAAATGGCCAGAAAGTCAAAAGCTTGAATTATTCAAAAATTATAAACTATTTTTTGCAATTTTCTAGGAATAAAAAACAACCCAAGACACCACACATCAAAAAGTAGTAAGCGGCAAAGCAATAAATAGATCCTGCTAAAAATCGAAAAATGAAAAAATTTTCTTTATAATAATCGTCAAAATGAAAATTTCGGTCTAAACGAACCATTGGATGTGTTAAGAAATCGGCGCATCTATGTGGATCGACCTGGACAAGCTTTATAAACTTTTGGCAGACGAGTTGCGATGTGTGGAAAAGATCTAAATAATATTTTCCTAATCCCCGCGTCATGAAATTACCGAGAAATTTGCGAAGACTTTCGAAAGATGGGATGTCAGCCGGGTCGGCAATTCTGGTCACTTTCAAGTTGAGCGAGGCCCAGAATTTGTGCCCAAATGAGAACGGCGCATCCGACATCTGCAAGTGAAATATTTCTAGAAATTTGAGAATGATACCTCGTGAATGGTGGAATTTAGAAGAAGCAATCGGATGAGGGCCGTTCGATAAAGACTCGTATCGGTCCCCTTGCAGCCAGCTTTTAGAAGGGGTATATCGTCGAGTGGTAGCGCCCATCTGAAAAAATCGGTTCTTTCGTAATTAATTTTACTTTTTAAATTTTATAACAGCGCCGCAGGCGAAAAAATTTAGAAAACCGCGTTGGTAACGCTTAAATTCGTGTGAAAACACATCGGAAACGGCGCGAGCAAGCGAAATTTTGATCAGCAAAATGGTGCCCTAATGAAAACGAGCGCCGCAGGCAAAAATTTTTAGCAAAATAGGTTTTCTAGAAGTAAAAATCGTTTCGAAACAGTGATAAACAGCGCCGCAGGCAGAAAAATTTTTGAGGAAAAATTCCAAGGGTTCCCCCGGTAAGTTTTGCCTCACCCCATAGATTTTGCCTCTGAAAGGTTTTCGCTATTTTCGCCATTTTCATCGGGATTTTTTAAACGCCATTCGATAGAGCGTCAAAAAATATACGAAGAGTTTTAATTTAAGCCTACAATAATGTAAAAAAAAGCCTCGCAGGCAAAATGTTTACAAATAAAATTGATACATTCCCGAAAAACTAGCGCTGCAAGCGAAAATTTTTGGAAAGATAGGTTTTATTGCAGTTGAAATTGTTTTAAAAACAACCAGGGTTGAAAAGCCGCTTCGCGTCTTTTTCAACCCTGGCCCCGTCTAACTCCAGTTTATCATTCACTTTGCATAATTGTCCTGAATTCAGATGACAAAAATGAAAAACAACTTCTTCTGTGCCTTTATATAGCCGAATCACCACTTCCGGTCTATGCTAATTATTTCCTAACAAAGGAGCTTTCACAAAAACTTAAATTTAATGTCGAAAATGGCTGATTTTGTAAAATTTGATATGTGTGCAGTCATCTCAAGACCACTGCGCACCTAATGACGTATCAAACATACCCGTAACTTCATCCCCTATCGAAATATCCTCCGGACAGACAGACGGAAGTGGATGCAAAGTGGCACACACACACACAGACACTATTTTTTTATATATAGTAGGAATAGTAGGATAATATATAGCGCCGCAGGCAGAAAAATTTTTATGAAAAAATCATAAGGGTCCCCCCTTATGAACTTTTCGGACCTCGCCCGATTTCGGGTGGGGGGGGCACCGTGCCCCAGGTGCCCCCTCGTACGGGCCTGAATATATATAACAGGAGGAAGTGTATACCCCTGTTTTTTCACTATATTCCTAAACGCTGCAAAAAATGTGTACAGAATAAAAATTTTTTCAATAAACATTTCAATTTTCTAGACTATTCTGCCTCATGTATAACCATTTTCACTAAAAAGTCGATTAAAATACTAACTGTGACGCTACTAATCTATTCTGAATCTATATAATCTATTATCGAAAACATTCTGAACCCGGGAAACGCTAAAAAACAAAAGAAATTCATAAAATGAGCCCATTTCAGCCAAAAGCTAAAAAGATTGCTGGAAAGAAAACAGACTCGGGAGGTTTGAGTTCATATAGCGGGATGATCTCTTCGTAGACTTCCTCCGGTCGTTGGGTAATTCGCAAGAACAATTGGTTGCAACATTCGGCCGGACGATCAATCCATCGGACAGTATGATACTTCTTTGGCGTCTCTTCAACGGCATCCCACATCTCCGGACATGATAATGCCAATTGGAGATGGCTCCATGGATCGAGGCGTGTCAGAATACCCTCCATTACACGCGGGGGCAACTTGTCCAGCATTTATAGCCGAAACTACCTGAAAATTCGGCTAAAATGGAGTTCTGAAAGGCTCTTGAAATAGGCGATTCGGCATCAAAAGCCTGCTGTATTTTACGAGAACGAGTTGGTAATCAAACAATAGCTTTATTCCCTCAAAAAAACTAAAATCCACGCTGTAATATTTCCGCACTATTTCGCTCCGGCATTATTTGTGGCAGGCTTGAATTGATCGACATCAGGAAGTACGCCTCTCTCTTCGAATGCTTTTGTGAATTGATAGGCATGGCGAAGGGATCGATCTATCTATTAGGGAGGGATTGAAGTGCAGTACTAAAAATTATGTATACCGGATCGGTGCCGCGCATAATATGTCCTCTCGACAATGGGGGGAGAGGACACCTGATGCGCGGCACATATCTTTCAGAATAGGGATAACTCACTCTAAAAAAAAGAAATTATGCATTGATTTTTGAGGGCCATTACCCACCGGATAGGTAATACCGCGGGGGTCGCGCCCCGCTCCGCGACGCCACGGAGATAGCCGATAACCTTCCGGACGCCAGATCTGAAAACAAGGCACAGTTCCAATGTTTCCAAGCAACAACCTAACCGAATCCGTCAACAAGTCCATTTTCGTGGCGCCTTTGTTATACTGGTTGAACTCGATGCACTCCTCCCTCAGCTTCTCCTTTGCGTCCTCGGCTAACGCCGGTCGAATGGCTGATAGTTGCGACGCGATACGCTGAGGAATAATGATATACTACCGGGCAAAGTATACCATCAGATCGGCAATCTTGCGGATAGACTTCTCATTTTTCTCATAACTTCCCAGGCATCGACCACTAAACATAATCTTTATAAGCAGTCAAACAAAACTTACCGTCGAAAATTGTATTCGCTACGTATTAGATAGAGGCAATCGTCCACGTCATCCCGATAGGCTAGCAAGGCTTCACCCTAAAATTTGGTGTTGAGAGCCTTTAAATAAAATTCGCTTACATCACTGGCCCTTAGAATGAGCGGCATTGCGTGGTATGTTCGATCGATCCATCCCAATTCTGGAGACAAATTGTCAACGATCCACGCAATCACTAGAAACCAATCAGACGTCAAATATCGAATCGTTTACGAGGGCTGAGTACATCCAAGTAAAAGTCGATTTGAATCATCTGAATTTCATCGTTTCCTTGCAGCCATCCCTGAAAATCGAAAACCTTGGCAAAAACACAAATTTTACATCGATTCTTCGACGCAAATAAGTGAATGTGTGGAGGGAATCGAATTCGTTTTCGTCAAAGAGGCCGATGCACAAATCTCTGGCACGAATCGATATCAGACTTGCAAAATAGCCACTGAAGTCGAGGATTTGCAGCTTTTCTAGTGAGCACACCTAAATACTGTTTTTGTGATTCACTGGGGTGCTTTACAAGAATGTCATAAACACCCACCAATTCGCTCCTGAAGAAATCCTCGTAGTTACCAGCCGCATCCTCAATATCCATGAAGAAATTATTGTAGACCAACTCGGTGGGTTTTATTCCATCCATAAAAAGATGAATAAAACAGGGAAAAGAGATACCCAGAAAGAGCTGTAGATCGAGTACTGATAACACATCGGTCGGATCAGTGATTCGCGTCACTTTCATATTCAACGAACACCAGAATGCGACGCCGAGATCGAGGGGAGCTGCGTGGAGCTTCAAGTAATACACACACAATCACTGCCCAAAGACAACAACCAACCTGTTCCACGGTGGCATTTGAAAGGAATACTTTCAGCATTTTCCTACAGTCAACCCTGTCGCGGACCTCCAGCTTCTTTCCAAAGCCACTTTTGACGGGAGAGCCCTTGATTTGCCGAACGAGAGAACCGTAATTGTTGAAGTAGAGGCAGAAGACCGTGTCTTTTTCTATCCCGCATTTAACGACCTTGTACTTCTTCGGCGTCTCTTCCACAATTTTTTGCATTTGAGTGGAAACCTTGACCAATTGAAGATAATCAGTGACCTCGAGTAATGCCAGAATACCCTCCATCACCCTCACAGGCAGCTTGTTCAGCATTGTTTCGCTATAATTTATTTTTCTCTCGATGATAACGTGTATGTTTGTATGTATTTTGATAGAAAGAACTACTCTCGACGCATTTAAACCCTCAGAAAAGCGATAATTCCTTTATGAGCGGTATAAAGCCTGTAAAAGACACGTGTCAACATCATCTAGGCAAGAAATGGCAGGTGTATCAAATAAAGGCTGCTGCGGAGGGAGAGAGACACACGGAAATAGACCCGAATTGTTGAGAGAGGGAATGGGGAAATAGATTAGAGATAGAAAGGGGAGCATCACCTCATTATGGCTGATATTAAAGGGAGAGTGACAGACAGTTGTGGAGGGAGGGAGAACAGCTAAAGACACATTAATAGAGAGAGATAGTAGACGTATTAAATTGGGGTATAAATGTACTGTAGTATTAAGGGTGTATAATTAGAGGGTACTTCCATAGATGCCTTCACGATTGACGACTCGCATCTCGATCAGTCCACACTCGGCACTATCCTCGTCGATCAACACCAGATCCTTTGCACGACGCGCCTGGGCTGGGTCCCAGCTGCAAAAAGGAATTTCTGATTTAAAATTACATAACACACTAAAATTAAACAAATTTTAAAATTAAAAATCGTTACAAATTTTTTCTATATACTATATGTTATTTTATTTTTATTTGAATCGGAAAACTGTCCAAAAATTCGAAAATTTTGTCGAAAACGATATTTTGTATTTTTAATAGCTTTTTGTAAAGTTTCTCGTAAAAAATTCAACCCCAAGGAAACCACCCCCGCTAATGCAAAAGCTCCAGAATTTAAACCCGTATATAATACAGAGGATTCCGCAAAGACCCTCTGCTAGCTAGCCCCAAAACGAACCTCTGCTCGGCCCATCCAGCACTGCTACCACGTCCAAAGATGGCGAACACGGCTCCACCAGCCAAGATGACACCCGAACACGTGAAGAAGAAGCCAACCCATTCTTGGAGACGACTGAAAAGGAGAGAGATCATAGGAGAGAGCGAGAGAGAGAGAGAGAGAGAGAGAGAGAGAGAGAGAGAGAGAGAGAAGCCAAGACAACTGACTTGAACTGCAGAAAATGCAAAGCGGCGGGCGGTGCACAAGTGAAGGCGAAACCCATAGACACTCCACATAGGGCCAGTATATGCTGAGCATAAAATCTAGAAATAAACGATTACGACATCAAAATGAGAATACCGTACCTTCCGACAAGAGTAGCACTCCGGAGGGCACCAGCCATCGTGAAACCGAGAGGGGCAATCGAGAAGAACATCGTCCAGAGACGACTGAAAAGAGAGAGGAGGGTTAGCAGAGGCCATTTGAGACGAACACAGGTTCTTTCGCATTATCCGGGGGGCTTTTTCCTAAAATCTAATTTTTCAGATATGAATCGTGGAAGTGTTTGTAAATGGTTTTTTACTATTTCTAAACGTGAAAACTACAAATTTTACTAAAAAATATAGATTTTTCGACCAAAAACGGCCATTATTGGCCACAATTTCGGCGTTTTTAGATAGTTTTCTAGTTGAAATATGGTTTTTTACCAAACACAATTTCTATTAAATTAATAGGCATTTCTAGACCTATGCAAAAGCTCGCCCCCCCGACAATGCAAAAGCACCCGAGAAAAACATACATTGTCTGACTGGCCTCCCCTCGATAATTCAAGAAGATGTACGGCACAGCCACCATCATGAATCCGGCACCCACAAAAGCCACCGAATTCCAGATTCGCACCTGAAAAGAGGATGATAGATCGGGAAAGAAAGAGGACTATACCTGCCAGGTAGATGAACAGCAGTTGGAGCGATGCACGAAGTACGCGATGAAGTGGCAGATGAGCTGAAAAAAAAATAGTTTTTAAAGGGGATGGCAAGGCTGGGCTGTGGATTTGGATGGCGCGGCGAGATACGAACGCACGTGTCCCAGGTCGCCCTCTGAGAATCTGAATTCTTTAACCGCTGAAAAGACGCGGCAAAAGTGTTTGGGGCAGTAAAATCAAGAGGAAATCCATAGCTTGCCAGGCCCTGAAAGGACTATTGAAGGCACGGGTGAACTGCTTGAAAATGCCGGCCAACACCACAAATTTTACGAACGTCAAGATAGAGAGGCTATCGATTTCTTCCGCAGCCGCGACACGCAACGCACGCATTTTAAACCGTTTTGAAAGAAACGCAATTGATTACGCAATTAAAATGTGCGCGACGCGTGTACGGCAAAACCAACAGGGATGCTTTCCAGCTCCTTTAAATGGAAATAAAAAAGGTGAACGGCTGGAAAACGCGATCCATCAACGTACCATTCCAAAGAACGGCAGGCACCCGTAGAGTCCGATGAGGTCGACGAGAAAGATGTCAGTGTTGCCGTAGAATGTTGGCAGGAATGTCACGTACATACAGATCTGGAAAACAAATAGACAATTTAATTTAAAAGTGAAATAAATAACTTTTCAAAATCAAAAAATTCTCGCTCTATCGATTAAATTACATTACGTGTAAAAATAAATAGATTCTTAATTTATTAAATTTAAAATTAAATTAACTGAAAACTAATAAATAAATTTCAGAAAAACCGACAATCCAGAAGAAGCCGATCATGGCCAGCCAAATGGCCCATGCAGAGAATGAATGGAGGAGGGTCCAGAGGGGCTCATCCAGCAGACGGTTGTTCTTCAATTCCTAAAAAATTAGAAAATAATTTATAAATCTATAAAAATCGGTAAACCTGCACTTTTCCGGCGACAATTCGATTCAGCTCGATGCCGTTGACCCATGGGTGTAGTTGGGGCTTTTCACGGTAGAATACGGCAAATGTCAACGCCAGCAGCAAGGTGAAGCCCTGAAAACATGTCATAGAAAATCACCTATTTAAATTTAACCAACTTCAAAAATTTAAAAGCTATGTTTTAAAAAGATTTGTGTAGCTTTTTTTAATTTTGAAATGATAAAGCCTTTTAAAAATAACGTATCTAAAATCTTAATTTTAAAAATAAACTAAAAACTTTTAAAAGCATGAAAACGTACAGCCTGTGCCCAGTAGACAATTTTCATGACCTCATCGATTCGGATTAACGAACTGACAAAGAAGATTGTCCAATTCCACGAGAAGATTGTTCCCAGCTAGAAAAGTCAAATTATAAAGGTTTCACGCTGAAAATTACCGGAACAAAGAGGAACATGGTGGCGATGAAGGAGGCCTGGTCTTTCAGCGTGCCCCAATTCGCCGTGATGTTGCCTAAATGGGGGTGTAAAATAAAAAGATGAACTTATTTTTAATTATCAAATAATCAAAGTTTGATGTAGCCTAATTATTGATTCCGTAAATTGTACCTATAATGGGCATGACACAGGCGAATCCGAGGCCGACACCGAGACGACAGATGAATATTGGGAGGAAACCGAGAGGGATGGCTGGAGGGGTGAGGGCTGTGAAGATTGCTGAGATCACCATCGACGTCACCATCACCTGCAATTGAAACAGATTACAGGGTTCTTCTGCCTTATCGGGGGGCGGAATTGAAATCCTTAACCTTTCAAATAAATATACAAAAATTTCTTACCGGCCAGGCGCCCCATTTGTCGATGGCAGATCGGGCTGGGAGTGTTCCGACAAGAATTGCTATTCCGGGGGCCGAGTAGATGAATCGCCGCTGGATATTTTGGGTCTGATTGTAGCGCCTGAAAAATCATCAAATATTTACAAAATACGGAAATTAAAAATACATCAAAATTCCAGTTTGCAAGATCAATAGCAAGGCTTAGGCTTAAAACTGTCCTCTAATCCCAAAAAAGCCTGAAAAACCAAACATGTTGTTAATTTCGTAAAGCGCCCAAAAAAGCATAAATTACCCACAAAACATCGTATAGGTCATCGTAATTCCTAAAAATTGCAAAATTCTAAATTTATAGAAAAATGACGCGAAAAATCGTAAAACACTTTAATTAAAAAAACAACTAAAATTTTCTAAAAACAATTCAAACAATTCGAAAATCATAAAATAAATAAAAACTAAAATAATCTCAGAAGCGCTCCGATCGAAAATATGTTTTTTATTGACTAGAAACCCCCTGTAAAATGACGTACCACTTGTCGCGCTCATAATCGGTGGGGAATCGTTTGTATTGGGTGATATTCGGATCATAGACATCTCCATCAAATGGCAGTGGCATCAGATACTTTCCAGCCTTGGAATAGAGCTTGGGCTTGCCGGGTTGTGTCGGTGTCGGTTCCTCGGCAGTACTCCGTTCGAAGCGCTCTTTCGTGGAAATGGCCTCGGTTGACGTCGAAGAGGGCTCGGTGGTTGGCTAAATAAAAAAAATAATATAAATAACTTAAAAAAGCCAAAAAACCTGTTGTGTGGTTGTCGTCTGTAAAACTGTGGTGGTGATGGCGGATGGGACAGTCGAATTGTCGTCTAAAAACAAAAAAAATTCACTAAAAACTAAAAAAAACTGGTAATTTCGATTTTGATTCAGTTTCATTCATACGAAAAAAATCAAAATAGCCTACAGAATTCGAACGATACAGAGCTAAAATTCAACTAAAAACCATAAACATCCGGAATTTTCTAATTTCGTTATCAGAATTTGACAGGCTATAAAATTGCCTTTTTAAAGCAACCATTTTGCTCACCAAGAATATTTTGCAGCAGTGTCTCCGACCCATTTCCTCCTTCCGCTTCTGCTTCTTCTCCAATGTCCGTCTCATTGAGTGTCCTCCTCCTCCTTCCGGGTCCCGGATGGAGATTCTCCAATTGTTCCACAGTCCGCAGTCCGCCACTCAATTCCCGCGAGTGGACCACCTAAAAAAAGCGATGTTGACGAGTTCAGGCTCGAAAATTACCGAGGTGAGGCCAAAGATAACGATATTGGCGAAGAGCATGGATATGCACAACGTCGCCAACAGGAGCACCAGATGCCGCACATTGTTGTGGAACATGCAACAACACGCTGGCACCGCCATCCTGAAAAAAATAAATGATTAAAATGATTTTGGAGTTTCAAGAGCTGATCTTCAAGATAGGATGAAGAAATAAATCACTATTTTCGGGTGTTTCCTCTTGACTCACCTGTTATCGGAGGCAAAAGTCGATCGATGGACGAGAAGAGTTGTTGGCGTGCCAAATGTCGACCTGGAACCCAGGAATTAGGCAAGAAACGCTATTTTTGAGAAACAAAAAGGACAATTATTAAGATAGCATAAATGAAATGAAAATGAAAACCAACCTTCAGCAAAAATGCGAAAAACCGCAAAATCGCTTTTACAGGAAAAATCTTAACACCAAAATTTCCAGAAAAACGTAGAAGAGAGAAAAAAATTCCCCTAAAAATGTCATGATTTTCGCGCAGAAAAAGCCACGTATAGGACTGAAATTGTAAAATACGGAAAGGGCAACAAGAAATTCTACAATACGCCAAAATCCTATTATTTCAAAGCAGGCGAACCTAAATTCAGGTTTCAGCCAAAAAGGCCAGAAAAGACCCGTTGAATCCCGCGAAGAATTTGATGCTTTTCGAGCCAAAAACAGGAAAAAAGATATCTCGGGCAACCTGATCTGCAATGCATTACGGGCGCTTTTCAGGGCGGTCAAAAAGGGAAAAAGCTGACGGACAAATACACTGATCATTTCCTAAAATCTTTAAAAATGAAAAAAAGCACATAGGGCAAAATCCCGGTAAATCAGGAACAAAAAGGAGTATAGAAATGGCAACGCTCGCGGTTTTGGCGCCCGCAGAAAGCGACAAAAATAGTTCGTCTGGGGCGCATGCATGCATTTCGTGCTTCTCTCGCCCGCGCTCCATCCCCCTATCCTTCGTCTCTCTTTTTCGGCGCTGAAAAAAACAATCGGGGAAAGAACCGTGCATCGATCAATACAGGGGGGCCATCCAACGATATTAGGGGAAACGGAAAAGGAAAAGGAAAAAAGAGGAAGGGGAGGGCGAGACATGACCCTTAGTAGGCAAATATAAACATTTGTGCCCCTATCTCGCTCTTCACACATGTCCAAGTCATCCAAGGAAGAGAGAGAGAGAGAGAGAGAGAGAGAGAGAGAGACGCGTGAGATGGGGAGAAATGAATCAGATATGAACAAGCATTCAGATCTGATTCTGAAACGGAGAAAGGTATATTTTTGGCTGATCACAACGTTAGCTCCAGGCTGAAAACGCCAAAAATTCCAACAGGCTAGCAGGGTTCATTGGGGAAATTGCTTCCCAATCTTGTGCAGCTGAAGCTCGGCCAGATTTCCTGAAGATGAAAACCGCCAAACCAAACAATACAACGCCCATGAATGCAGCTGGCCAACCGCCAACTAATGGGGAGATTGTGCGAACCGGCCATTTAGAAGAGGCCCCAGGGGGAAGCTCGTAAAAATGGATAGTACAATGCATAGTTTACTACCAGGGAGACCCGGGGTCCGCACTAGAAAAAGAGGGTAGTGAAATTAGGGCGACAAAAATCGGGGGGCGTACCCCCGCGTCAACTGAGACAACAGCTGGTCTATGTCCACGATTCGACAAATGACACGAAAGAAGGAGGAATGAATTTTGGAAATGGCACAGAGAGGGGGAAAGAGGGACAGCTGTCTTAGCCAGGGGAGGAGGAGAAGCTAGGCTAGCTAGTACTTCGGTTAGAAAGTCGACTAGCAAACAAAAAAAATAAATCGACGTCAAACGGAATCTCGAAAATCATCCAAGTTCGCAAAAAATGGGTACTTGTCCGTCAGCGGGGGAGGCTATTCAGCATAATTTCTAGTGCTTCACAGCCTTTTAGAAGTTTTTGATTGCTAAATATCATCAACAAAGCTCGAAAGAAATTGCGAATTTGCGACCATTTTCGTACCGTTTTGCCCAGAAATCTAAAATTCTAACAGTTCAGTACTCAAAAATGAAACGCAGTGACACTGGTTTCAACCTCACGCCAAAATAACGGATTTTCACTGTCAAAAACGCATTTTTACAGCACAGTACCCCTTTCCAAAAAAAATCCTTTCTACAAGATTCGCAAAACGCGATAGCACGAAAAAATATAATATTGCACTCTTCTAGCAATTCCCTCTTCATTTAACACCTTTTCCAGAAAAAAAATATTTATTCAAACAACCCATCTGCACAAAAAAAATCGGTGTGATACAAAAGAAATGGCGGGGACCGGTGGGAGCCGGATGCCCCGGGCGGACTGCAATTCAAACGTTTTCTTCTTTTTCTTTTGGGATTAATTGGGGGGGGCGAGGAGGGCTAGACGGTAGTGGAATTGGTGGGCACCGTCGTGTAGTCGCTCGAATCGCTCGCTTCACTAGACGACGGGTCGTATTGCGAGACTTCGATGGCGCCGGCTGAAAAAAAATCCGTTAAAAACCACTTGTTTGTCGGCACTGTTTTTTGGGCTGTGAAAATAACGCATCTAGCAAATTTTGACTGAAAAATAAGCAAAATATGTTCCTATCGGCGAAAATTTCCATGTAACATTTTTCAACTCCAAATTCTTTAAAATTTCTAAATTTACTAAAAATCTCCCGAAATTTACGTGAGGATGTGTCTTCTGGGTTAACGGCAGCGGCTTCTTCTTCCTCTTCCTCCTCCTCCTCATCATCAGCCCCCTCAGTCGACGGTTCACTCGACGAAGACTTGTGGTTCATGATATACTCATAGTGCCTAAAAATACAAAATTAAATTGATGTCCATAATTCGACGCACCGTCCGTGCGGCTCGAAGTCGAGCGGGTCCTCCTCTCCGTAGCCACAGCGCTCGCAGATCGAAAAGAATATAATTATGGAAATTTTGAGGAATCTACCTTATTGAGCATGTCCATCAGGAAACCATAATTGGGCTTGTCCTCGTATCTCAGCCAGCGGATGTGGTGGTACATCTTGAAGAACTCCACCGGGCAACCTAAAAACGTTAATTCTGACAACTAGCTATGTTTATAGCGACAAATGCCGAAAAAAAGTGTTTACAATCTTGAAAATCCGATAAAAAAATCGGAAATTGAGATTTAAAATCGATATTGTGTATTTTTCGGTTCTTTAGGATTCCCGGGGGGGGAAAGTATTCCCGGGGGGGGAAACCAATTTTTTTCCTGGTTTTCCCGGTTGACCTAGTAATCAAATATAAAGTGTTTTCGAATTGTTTTTAGTAAGTTTTAACTATATTTAAAGCAGAATAACTTTCAGAAAAATTTAGAAAAATGTTTGAAAAAGTCGAAAATTTGGTCATTTTGGGTCTATTTTTCGACCTAATTTTTAATTTTTTACATTTTTTTGGTTAAAATGTGTGTAGTTTTTATGCACAGGAATAGTTAAAAACAATTTAGAAACGCATCCGCAATTTATACAAAAATCTAGGCTTTCGCCGAAAAAAATTTGGTTTCCCCGGGAATACTTTCCCCCCCCCGGGAATCCTAAAGAACCTATTTTTCAAACCAAATGTTCTAATTAGCTACAAAAACGGCAAAAGTAGTTGAGATCACCAAACAAACAGCTTCTTTATACCTTTGAGCAGTTTGGTGCCGACGGTCTTCTTTTTCTCAGCAATCACCCGGTCCGAGTCGTTGCGCCACGGTAATTTGCCCTAAACATTCAAGGAATTAGTTTTATTTATAAAAAAGGTACCGTAATAAACTCGACAACCATGTAGAGGAAACACCAAAGATCGTCACGACGGCCCTGATCTTTGCGGGCATGCACGTGCGGGGAAGCATAGCGGGAAGTGCCTAAGAACATGGTTTTCAAAATTTTAAGGCTGAAAATTACCCAGAAAATGTCCCTTTTTGCGTGGAGGGCGCATCATCGTTTCGTTGCCACCATCGTCTTTCCAAATAATCTAAAAAAAAATTATAAATTGAATTGAAAAGACGAAAAAACCGACCCATTGGCGTACGAATCCGAAGTCGAGGAGATAGACGGTCCGATTGGCGTCGTTCCACGCGAAATTGCCGCCCTAAAATAAACAAAATAAAGATCATAAAATGCGAATTTGCCTTGAGATCCCGATGGAGAAAGCCGGAATAATGGAGCAGACGGATGGCCTCGAGACATTGCTTCGCCAACCGGACGGCCGTCGAACGCGTGAAGCGCTGATTCGGACACTGCCTTCGTTTCCTAAAAAAACTCATAGAAAACCGCCAAAATACACAAACTTTGAGAGCGGCTCCCCGAGCAGCGTCATCATCATCAGGTTCACCCGCTCGTCCTTGTAGATGAACTAAAAAAAAGGGGAAAATTTAAGTATACGGTCACCTAGCGAAACCCAACTGGTTTATATATAGAAATGTTCAGCTCGAAGAGCTGGTTCAGGATCAGTTGAAAAAACTATTGGGAAACACTTCTGGAGCGAGATATAGGGGTCCAAACTTAGCTAGTTAGGTATACGGTCACCTATCCAAACAGGCATATTTTATGCATAGAAATGTGCAGCTCGTCGAGCAGAGCCGATATCTGTTGAAAGAATCATTGGGAAAAATGTATAAAGAAAGTTATGAAGGTTTGAAACTCACAAGGAAACCTCCCCAGCTCGAAGTTGGACTTCGATTAGCTATATAGCCTATCTTATGCAGTTTTTCACGCTGATAACGATACCGCTATTTATTTTTGCCGAGCGCCACAGGAACATAGTTAAAAATCGATTTAAAGTTTTGCCAGGGTTGGCGGGCCCCACCTCAAAGCCCCTCCCCAGAGGGAAGGATCCATCGGTGGCGTGGTGTAGTCGGCAAGTACTTGGCCTACCAATCTAGGGGTCGCTAGTTCGAGTCTTGCCGCTGGCGACTTTTTTGCTTTTTGCTTTAGAAGTGCTGTGAAGGTCCTACAAGTCATCAAGGAAAATATTTTTAAGTTTTTTTTTACACTTCTGGTCACTAATTCAAGTTGATCGGTTCGACTTCGAAGGAGCGTTTTTTAGTCGAAGACACTTGGAATTAACGGTCCGGTGAATCACCAACTTTGTAGTTCACCAGCAAAGCTTTTAAATTTTTGAAAAAAAGGGAAAGAAAAACTAGGTTTTGGCTTTACCTTTTTTACCTTTGTTATTTCGAGCTTTATTTTTGCACCAAGGTAAGGAGATTTAAAGTTATGAAACTCATGATAATCGTAGCGAAACCTGTGATTGGTTGTAGCCATAAATACCTGAGTTTGTGACCAGAAGTGTAAAAAAACTTAAAAATATTTTCCTTGATGACTTGTAGGACCTTCACAGCACTTCTAAAGCAAAAAGCAAAAAAGTCGCCAGCGGCAAGACTCGAACTAGCGACCCCTAGATTGGTAGGCCAAGTACTTGCCGACTACACCACGCCACCGATGGATCCTTCCCTCTGGGGAGGGGCTTTGAGGTGGGGCCGCCAACCCTGGCAAAACTTTAAATCGATTTTTAACTATGTTCCTGTGGCGCTCGGCAAAAATAAATAGCGGTATCGTTATCAGCGTGAAAAACTGCATAAGATAGGCTATATAGCTAATCGAAGTCCAACTTCGAGCTGGGGAGGTTTCCTTGTCAGTTTTCGGAAAGTTCCGGCTACGCGACACTCCTTTGTACGGAGCGGTGTAGAATGTATTCGTACGTACCTCTGCAATAACACCTATTTATAATTTTTAAGCGTTTTTAACGCTATTAATGTAAAATAAAGGTAGCGGTGAGGCTTTTCACATTGTCAGGCAAGGTGGGCCGTCGCTTCGGATGGGCTGCCGCCCCACTCTTCCGAAATGGGGGCGCCCCCGGCCGCTTCGCCGGCCTTGGCGCCCCCATTTGAAACCCTGTACGAGCTCGCGCCCATCCGAAGCGACTAGGCCCCGGGTGGCACGAAGCCTTATTTTTAGGTAAAGTTTGGTGTTCAAACTTTGGACGCCTATATCTCGCTCCATAAGTGTTTCCCAATAGTTTTTTCAACTGATCCTGAACCAGCTCGTCGAGCTGAACATTTCTATATATAAAAAGTTTGGGTTTGGCTAGGTGACCGTATACTTAAATTTAGCCAAAAAAGGATGGATTCTATCAGAAAAAAGGCCTCAAATACCTCTCCAGCCAGGAACAGCTCGCAGAAGTGCTTGTTGCCCTGCATCACCTGCAGCACGCGCACCTCCTTCTTCAGCATGTGCACATCCTCATCCGCGTATTCTGCTTTGCACGCCGCGCGTTGCCCGTTTTCGTTTATTACCTAAACTTACAGGAACTTTTAGGATGCAAAAATGGCCTTAGAAAGTAATTTCTGAAGCCGCTTACCTCAACCACAGTGCCAAAGCCTCCAGCGCCGAGTTGACGGATGACGTGCCATCCAGCCAGCACATCTCCCGGCCGAAATTCGGGCTTTCGGATCGATTCACTGGTGCTCATCCGGCCGCCGGCAGTCCATGTGGGGGGAATGACGGGGATTTACGATTTAGATGGGGCTTATCATTACTTTAATTAATTTATGTTAATTGCAGATTTATTTATTATCGTTTTCTATTACTCACCCATTTTAATTTACAATTGTAATTAATTTAAATTAATTCAAGTTTTTTAAAATTTGCGGTGGAAAACGCGAAAAATCAATTC